>PVJA010019959.1:0-37654 GCA_004027025.1 Myocastor coypus | reverse complement strand
AAAAAAAAAAAAAAATAAAAATAAAAATAAATAAATTTATACAATAAGATATTAAATAAAAAAATAAAAAGACAAGAACAAAGGAAGAAAAGAAAGAAAAAGTTTGACTTTAGAAAGAGAGAAGAGAAAATAAACCTAAAATAACTACAACATACAAGACAAAATAAGAAAACAACATGACTCCCAACCAGACAGGAAAGGGGTCAGCAGTCAGACAAATGGAAAAAAGCGAGTAAAACACATCTGGTGCTCACAGCTCTGGGATAGTGTCCACGCCAGATCCCAGAAATGTGCTGTGTATTCCAGGCAAGTCTGCCATGGGAATTGTGCCTGGTATGTAGATGACCTTGACCTCTGGATGTAGGCACTGGAAGTAGTCTTGTGGGGATTGAACTCAGGACTTTGTGCTTGCCGGGCAGGTACTCAAATGTCTTTTCCTAAAACCATTTTCTTAGTATATGCACTAGTTAAATGTCATGCAACAGGTATATTACTAAGTTGTTGGGCTAAATTATCTTCTATCCATGGGAAGAAAGTAATCCAGTTGCTGTCCCTTTCATAACAGTATAATAGAGGTAGTACAGGATAGATGACATGTCACTGCAAATACAGTTAATAAGGAATCCTCGCTAATACTATGGAGATGAAAATTTGTCTAGCAGTGGCTCTGTTAGAGAGGCAACATTGACATAGATTTGGAAATATAAGTGAAAATCTGTTTTTTTTCACATGGAAAGGAAAGACATAATAGATAGGTGAACACAAGAAGACGGTGCATGCCACTCACGTTTAGCTAACAATGTGTGGATGGCATAAAATTATAGAGTATTTTAAGCTATGTTAAATAATCTTGATTTTATATTTGTTGGTATGGGGATATTTTTGAAGGAGCTTATACAGAGGAGAGAAGTGATAAGAGGTATACAGAAAATAAATAATTGTGGCCAGAATAAGAAGTCAAGATCCCTATATAAGAAATTGTATTGCAAATTTTAAGCCTTCAGTGTCTGCCAACTTACTTCACATATCCCTTGTTTCAGCATCTGTTTCTGGAACATGCGATAACTACTCATACCTTTGTATTGAACATGTTTCATTTTATCTTTAAAATATGTATTTGAGGGGCCATGGAGACAGCTCAGCAGAATAAGTGCTTACCTGGCAGGTGTAAAGTCCTGAGTTCAATCCCTGGTTCTGCAAAAAAAAATGTATGTGAATGACATGGAATGTGATTTCAAGTTTCTATCTTGAGGAACCAAATCCCACTGGACATAAGAAGCCTCCCTCTAGAAGTGTGGTTCAGTTGAGGTGCTGATATAAGCAAGTAATACCAGTTAAGAAGCAGAAGATTCCTCGGGGTCCACTATGACTTTTCAAAAATCAGAGCATCCCAGCAGTTACAGGAGATCAAAAGGTGTGCGACAAGAAAAGAAAGAGCAGTGCTTTTCAAAGCCTGTACTTATTTAATTTTGTTAGAGCAAGCCTTGTAAGTTTTTTTCTGCATTCCAACTGGTATGACAATTGAATGTATCTAATTTAAACATGTTTCTAAAGAAGTAATAAATTTAAGAACTCTAAGAAATCTATGTATTTATATTTGCTTAACACACTAGTCATCTATCTTGTGTAAGTCTCTATTTCAGTCATTTTTGAGCGTTGCTTTTTGCAAGGAGCAAAGAAAGAAGCAAGACTTAAAAACTTAAGAACAGAAAAATACCAGGATTAGTTCAGAATAATTGTTGCTGCACAAATAGACTTGCTAAAAAATCTCACAATTTAATATTGCTAGCATTTATTTCAGGCTCCAGTACACTATAGCTTCTTGTTCCTCTTTGGCAAAGGCTGCCACCCTCTGAGTCATGATTCAAGGACCTTGCATTATGTTATTTCTGGAGTTTCATCCTCCTGAGATGGGTGTTTTTCAACTCAAAATGGGGGAAGAGGAGAGGAGGACAATGAAATATCTCAACTGTTTCTGAAATATCTCAACTGTTTCTTTACTGGGATCATCTAGATGGGGTCCATTTCATTTTTTATATGCATTCTTATGGAAGAGCTATTCATGTGGCCATGCTTATAAGTAAGAGTGCTAGAAAATGTAATTCTGAGCTGGGCACTTCTTTCTCAGAAACCATGCATACTTAGATTCTGGAAAAGAAGTACAAACAAGTGGTGGAGGGCCAGTCCACATTTCTTCCATGAAATCTGAGCTTTCTCTATTGCTTAATTTTAAATTAACAGTGATAGAAATCCCTTCCTGGTCCTTGTTGCAGCCCAGGAAAATTATTAGAATTCTACCAAGCTGATTCTAACTTACCATTTTCAATGCAACTCATGGAAAAAATAAAGACACTAAGGTATTTTTAGTTATGGGAATTCAAAGTGTCTGAAGGCCAGCAACAGTGATGGCTACCAAGAACAATGACTGAAGCTGGGTTTGTTACTTTGGCAAGAAAGGAGTGGCTTGAGGATGAGTGACGGTGAAAATCAGGGGAAGTAGATGGGTGCTATGAGCTGGGACAGGCAGGGGACGTGAAATCACCTCTTCAGTATGTGAGGAAAGGATATGCAGAAACAGTCATTTGCATAACACAAGTGAAATAGGGTCTCATATTTTGGAATTTATGCTTCCGTTCTGAAGTGTGACATTTCAAGCCCCAAAAAGTCAGATCATCTATTTCAAGGCTCAATCCCAGCCAAGAGCATGGAAGACTAGCTCTTCATTCGGCCTCATCCCAGCTCACACAAGTGAGCAATAGGGAAGCGTACAGGGCAATGCTGCATGCTGTCTTCAAAGACTACCATCAGCACCTTGGCTGGACTGATATACGCTGCTTAACTGAAGGGATAAGGAGAAGCTAGAGCTAGCTCTGGACATATGAATGCATGGAAATAGGCTCAGGCTCAGGCTCAGGCTCAGTCAAAATGGAGGCAATAGTGCCTTCTTCTAGGAGAGTCACCTGGGTAGTCTGCTACAAGTAATGGTCTTATTCTCAAAATTAGTGTCTTATTAAGAAATAGAAGCAGCATTTTGTTGTTTTTAGGTATCAGACATTAGGTTTCATATCACTAGTCTGGGAAGTATACTATGGAGAGATTGTAGCCTTGTTCCCCATTCTGTATCACCCTGTCTCTTTCTAAATCAATGTTATTCAAGAGTCATTTAATCTCTCAATGCCTGAAGTACTTATCTTTAGTCATGGGATAGCTATAATACTTATCTTATTGGGCCGCTTCAGCATTTAAACAAGTTAAATCTGCATGCAGGAGTCAGAAAAGTTCCTGGAACATAGTAAACACTTTTAAAGTGTTAGCTATCATTATTATTTAGATCCCCTCTGTGGTGGATTGACAACTGGTGATTAACTTATGACATCCAGCTGAACAGAACTAGTGTGCTACTGAGTGTGGGAGGCCCAGCTACGGATTGCTGCCAGCAGCAGGAACGGCAGAACTGGAAAGGAAAAAATGAAGGGGCTGTTGGGAGCCTGCTGAGAAGGGATGTAGAAGCCACAGGGAGCTGCTGGGAAATTGTAGAGAGCTGTTCGGTATCTTCTTGGTGGACCTTGTCACCCGGACGTTCCTGATGACCTCAGCTGTTCTTATTGGAGGAGGGACTTGGAACTTTGTCACTGAGAATGGCTATAGTTCGCTTTGGTGAAACTCTGGTACTCACCATGGGTATTTCTCCCTGGCTCTGAAGGGGAAGATGGTGCACTGCCAGTCTCCTGGAGAAGCTTGTTGCATTGGTTTTTCTGATGGGAACTCAGCAATCCTCACTGTCACAGTAGCTCAGGACCTCACTGTTGCTGAGGATGGCTGTGGTACTTTTTGAAGGAATTGCAGTTCCTATTTTGAGCATCACTACCTGGATCCAGTGCAGATCCCTTTTCTGCTAGCACAGATTCTTCACTCTGTTGGCACAGACTTTCTAGTTTGCACCACTGACCTTCGGCCCTTCCCGGTATACATCTGTGAAGCAGGCCCGCCATGAGACATTCTTGGGCTCTTTGCTTCCGGTTCAACTTGTGGGAGATATTTTCATTGGATCTAGATCTGTAGCTGGACTCATGCAGACTGGTTAAAAAAACAAAAACAAAAACAAAAACAAAACCAATATATTTACACTTTGTGAAGTTAGTAACACATAACACCAGGTTGCCTAGACACTGATAGCTAACCTTAACCAGATAGGATGGTCATCTCAGGAGTGAGGTAGCTTGCTTGCTTTAGGCATGGGGGCAACTCCCACCTACACATATTTGATTGACTTCCTAGCTTCATGGCTCCCAACATACCCCCATTTTTCATTTTGTTTTGTTAGAGATGGGTGCTCTATTGCATTTAGAAAAGCTGTATTTGAAGAAGTCTTTAAAGGACCTTTTCATAAGTAAAACCTGTCTAAAGCTTGTAGGTACCTGAATTCAACAAAATATAACCCAAGATAGTCCAATAGACCATAATACTAGTGGGTTATCAGCAGAACTTGCAACTGTCAGAAGTTGTTGACTTGAGCCTTTTCCAGCTCAGCATATTAATATGGCATTTTTATACTTCATGGTTACACTTCTCTGCTGGATGGTTAAAATCAAGTTAAAGGACCATTTTGTTGTGAAAAAAAGAAAAACAGGAGAGTTAAACAGGAGAGTTAACAGGAGAGTTAAGATAGATATACAGCTACTTTCTTTCAGTTCATTGAGAACAGAAGTTTGTATTAATATTGTTTACACAAGATACCATGTCTGCACCTTGTCCTTGAATAACTACTACAAAGACAATAACATGCAATGTATTAATTATTGTAACCATCCTACTAACCTGTTTTGAAACTATTTCATTGTAATATTCATTAAAATGAATTTAAAAATTTAAAAACAATGTAGATAGAAAACAAATATAAAAATGAATAAAAAGAATATCAATTTATGATTATTAAAATGAGCAATAATTTTCATTAAATGTCATTATATTTTTTCTTGTCCTTTTCATTTTTATTTAGGATTTATTAGAAGGAAATGTTAATGTTTGATCATTTGATCAAGGTTTCATTCCTATATCTGGTAATCTGAGCACCAACTTTCACCATAACAATATATAATACAACAATCGTTAATTTTCTATTCTTGTTTTGAAATTCTATACTATTCATATTGTTGTGTGTTGCTTTGTTTGTTTTTGTCTTTGCTGTTGTTTTAGTTTTTACTCTTTAAAATTAAAAAGTCATTGAAATCTGTTAGATGATTATATATACAACATTTGAGTGAATTGGCTTTATTTTTGGAGTTCTTTTCACTTCACAAATAAATTAAGTGAATAATACTAAAACATCCTCTGTAACAGTTTGTCCTATTATTAACTCTTGCCTTAATGTGGTACATTTGTTACAGTTGAAAACGTGATATTGATACATCATTAGTTAAAATACATAGTCACACTAGGACTCATTCTTTGAATGCACACATCTATGCTTTGATTTGACAATGTCATATACCTTCTATTCTAGTATCAGACACAGTAATTTCATCATCTTAAACATTTATTGTTACACCCATTCACTTTTTTCTCTCTATGGTTACTCATGTCTTGGCACTAGTGGATATTTACTATTTGTAATGTTTTGTCTTTCTTATACCGTCATGTAATTGGAATCATACAGCATGAAGTCTTTTCAGACCTGGCTTATTTCACTTAGCAATATTCACTTAAATTTCCTCCTTGTCTTTTCATGGCTTGATAGCTTCTTTCTCCCTATTGCTGAATAATATTTCAGTGGGTAGATGTACTACAGTGTTTTGTAGGTATTGAGGATCACCTTGAAAATTATGAATAGAAATTTCATAAGCTTCCCTATGTAGGTTTGTGTGTGAACATAAGCTTTTAACTAATTTGGTAAATTCCTAGAAGCACGACTGCTAGGTTGTGTTAAGCCTGTGTTTTGTTTTGAAATAATCAACCAAAATTTCTTTAGAAGTGTTGTACAATTTGTATTTCTACTTGCTTCACAACCTCAGAGCCTTAGAGTTTGCCATTTTTTAATTTTTCATCTTAACCATTTTAATAAATACATAGTGGCATCTCATTTTAATTTGCAATGAACTTATGAGATGGGATTTCGGGCACTGTCTCATACCCTTAAATACTAAGTTATTACTTCTTTAGCAAAGTGTCTGTTGATCTTTTGCCCATTTTTAGTTGGGATGTTTTCTTCTTGTGGAGCTTATGTGTTTTTTGTATGTTTTGGATACAATTTTTTATCAGATGAGTTTTATACGTGTTTTCTTCCAATCTGTGGCTTCTCTTTATATCCTAAATTGTGTCCTCCATAGAACAAAAACTTTTATTTATTTATTTATTAAAAATTCTTATTTATTTTTTCTTGTTTCAGAACTTTTGTTTATTTGTGTATTTATTTATTTTTATGGCCAGCTCAGCCTGCCCTGAGGGCAGGGCTGGCTCAGCCTGTGGTGCTGGGGATCGAATCGCAGTCCCTGAAGCCACTTAAGCTTTCCTAAGCAGGCACTCTAGACCACTGAGCCATCCTGCCAGGCCCAAAAAGCTTTTATTTTACTAATTTCTACTTACATTTTTAAAAGGATTGTGCTTTTTGTGTTGTGTCTAAAAAATCATCACAAAATCCAAGGTTACCTAGATTTCTCCTTTGTTATACCCTAGAAGTTTTATAGTTTAGTATTTTTTATTATGGCATATAATCTAGCTTGAGTTAACTTTTGTAAAACATTTACATCTTCTCCCTAGATTAATTTTATGCTTGGGGATGTTTTATGGTATTAGCACTATTTGTTGCCAAGATTATGTTTCCCCCCATTGAATTACCTGTATAACAAAGATCAATTGGCTGTATCTATGTGGGCTTACCTCTGAGCCTTTGGTTCTGTTCCATTAATTGATTTACTCATTTCCCCTCCAGTATCACATCATTTCAGTTTTTGCTGCTTTATAGCAAGTTGTATATTATCAGTTTAGTGATGTTCTTTCTTTGTACTCAGCTATTCTGGTTGTTTGTCTTTCCAAATAAACCACGGCACCAATGTGTCAATATCCACAGAAAATTAGATAGGAATTTGATGGGGATGGTCATAGATGAAGTTGGGAAGAACAACATATCTCAATTCGAACAGATACTCTGATTTGTACCAAAAACTTTGCTCCTAATTCTTAGTTTATACATATATAACACTTTATGCTATAAATGTAAATGATGTTGCAGTTTAATTTCAAATTTCAATTTCTGATTATTCATTGCTGGTATATAGAAAAGCAATCTCCTTTTGTATATCATCTTACAGAATACCTTTGCTTAGTACTCTGTGACCTTGCTCAAATTGTTTACTAGTGTCAAGAGTCTCTTTTCTTTTTTGGTAAAATTAAACAATCTTGTCATCTGCTGATAAATACATGCATTTCTCAGTCTATGCACCTTTTCACTACTTCACTTATCTTATTGTAGTCACTAGACTTTCAATAAAACATTGAATAGCAATGAAGAGAAAGAGCATTATTGCTCTTCAGTTTTGGAGGAAAGCCAAACAGTTTCTCACCATAAACTTTGTAATTTTTAAAAAGTATATTCTGTGGGCCTGGCACAATGGCTCAGTGGTCTAAAGCGCCTGCTTGGGAAAGCTTGGGTGGCTTCAGGGACCGCGGTTCGATCCCGGGCACCACATGCTGCACCAGCCCTGCCCTCAGGGAGGGCTGAGCCGGCCATAAAAATGAGTGAATAAACAAGCAAAGGTTGTGAAACAATAAATAAATAAATAAATCTTTTTTTTTTTTTAAAAAGTATATTCTGTGTCAAATTGAGACTGTTCTCCATTCATAGTTGTTAATTCTTTTACATGGTAAGAAGTTTCTGGGTTTTTCATTGTTCTGCATCCATTGATATTATATAGATTTTTATCTTTTGCTTGCTTGTTTGATAACTTAATGAATTTTAGAGACAAAACAATAAAAACAGTAATATGGATTTCAAAATGAGATAACAGGAAATTTATAATGATTAATATGATATGTACTATTACCTTCAAAATATTTGCTCAGATTATAAGATATAGGCATGAAAAATTGATCAAGCAACATAAGCACAAACTGTTCCTTTTAAAGAACTAATAGAAATATGTACAATTATATTATCTATCTATCTATCTATCTATCTGTCTGTCTGTCTATCTATCTATCTATCTATCTATCTATCTATCTATCTATCTATCATCTATCTTCCATCTATCAATACTTTTTTCCTTCCTTCTTTTATCGTTTCTCTCATCAGTTGTTTTTCCTTCTGAGTAGTTTTTATTTCCTTTTTGCATATCTGTTGTACATTTTGGATCTTACTCTTTCAGTTTCTTACACTAGGAGTACAATACAATGATTGCACATTCTAGTCTGATTTATTTCACTCATGAGTATGAGTTGCATCCATGTACTTATAAAAGCCTCCAGGTTATCCTTCGTTATAGCTGAATACTACTATATTGTATAAGAATACCACAATTTTTTTACCCATTCCTTGGATGATGGGCATTTGGACTGTTTTCAAGGTTCAAATATTATGATTTATGCCACTATAAGCATGGATGCACATATACTGCTGTGGTATGATTTTTTTAATTGTTCAAAAATACATGTAAGGGAAGAAGTTAGGTTGATGGGACCTCTTAATCCTAGTTTTATAAGGAATCTCCATGCTGATTTTCAAAGTCATTTCATCAGCCTATACTCCTACCAACAGTGGAAAAAGATTCCTTTTTCTCCACAGCCTCAGAGTTTGTTATTTTTTTTTATGATAGCAATTTTTTCCTTGGGTGAGAAGGAATCTCAGTGTTTGAATTTGCATCTCTTTAATGACTAATGATATTGAATATTTTTCACATGTTTATCTTCTATTTATATTTCTTCATCTAGATGTGTGTATTCATCTCAGATGCCCATTTTTGGATTGGGTTTTTGAAATTGGAGGGCCTCATTATTTTTAATTTTTTTATATGTTAAAGATAGAAGTCCTTTGTCTGAGGGACAATATGTTAAATATTTTTCCCACCTATGGTTTATTTTACGCCATTAGAGATTTCTTTTCATATAGAAAAACTTTTTCATAAGATGAGACAATGGTTGTTAATTCATTTTTAAAAATATTTGCTACAATATTTGGTACTATGCAGTTTTGGGGATCTTCTATGAAGAATATATGCTATCTGTGACTAATGATATTTTCACTTTTACTATTTTTCTTGTAGTTTTCGCTTTCACCCAATTTCCCTATTTTTTCCAAAACTATACTGAAGAGAAGTGGTGATAATGTAAAATTCTTGTCTTATTCCTGAATTTATAGTGAAAACTTTCAGTTTTCATAATCTTAGCATGATGTTGGCTGTTGGTATATCATAGATGGCTTTTACCAGATTGAGATAAAGATTATCTATTCTGTTTTACTGGAGGCTTTTTTTTGGTCATTAATGAAGGAATGCTGGACTTTGTCAAAAGCTTTTCATGAAGGGCTGAGGAGATAGGTCAGTAGAATAAGCACCTTCCTGGTAAGCACAAGGGCCAGAGTTCAATCCCCCGTTCTGAAAAACATACATAAAAACAAATAAAAATTTTCATGCATCTATTTAGAAGATCATGTGTTTTTTATCTTTGGCTTTGTGGATATGTTGTACTATATATATATATATATATATATATATATATATATATATATATATATATTATGGTATATTATATGTTGAACCATCCCTGTATCTTTTGGATTAATCCTACTTGGTAGTAGCATATAATCTTTTCAGTGATTTTCTACATTCTGTCTTCTAATATCTTATTGAATAGTTTTGCATCTATGCTCATTAGGGAGATTGGCTTGTAGTTGTCTCTTTTTTTATTAATTTTTAAAACTTAGAAGGTAATATTGAACATTTCATATAGATATATAAATTTTTTATTCATTTTAATGAGAAATAAAGAAAATAGCAATGAAACAGTTTCAAAGCAAGTTAGTAGGATGGTTATAATAATTAATACCATGTGTATTGTTGTCTTCATAGTAGTTATTCTGAGGACAAGATGAAGACTTGATATCCTGTATAAAAAATATCAGTACAAACTTTTATTCTCAGTGAATTAAGACAAAGTAGTTGTATATCTATCCTAACTTGAATATATAATATATATGTATATATATACATATATATATATATATATGTATATATATATTCTTTTTGAAGTTTGTAATACTAGGAGAAAACATCATGTCATACCTTATAAGTAGACTGTAAGTCACGGATACAGTATGAATTGTAGAATAAAGAGTATAAACAATAGTCAGAAAATTAATTGAATATTAATTAATTAAAATTAAATTAAATATTTCGGAACAATATTCCAAAATTCAAATCAAATCACGAGTTCAACTTAGAGGCCAGAATGTTGTGCATCATATGTATGAATCTGTAATCAATTCAGAGTGCTCACATAGTATTTGAATAGATTAATATATACAAAGATATCAACTAAGAAAAAGTTCTCATGGTATCAAAGAATTACTGAGAATAAAACAGCATAAATACTGAGATGGCAAATATATTACCAGAACTTCTAACAGTTTGGGGATAGGATATTGCACAAAGTTCTAGTAGGTTGTTGACACAGACAGTATCCATGATGCTTACTGGTGGCTAGGTGTCACTTGTGGGACTCAGCTACTGCTATTTCCTTGCTATCCACCCTGTACAACCAGACAGAATCATGGCCCATAGGGTTCAGGAGAAGTCCATTTGTAGAATATGCTGATGTATATATTCTGCTGCTGCATACAAAAGAATAGTTGAAAGACTGCTTTTGTATACCTTTTTTTTTCCTCTTGTGTTTAATTATTTGCCCTATTTGGTGGATTCTTTCCATTCTTCTTCATGGAGTTGTGGTCATGTTGATCCCTCTCTAGAATAACTCTTAGCAAACTGTGCGGCTTTATCATCATGAAATTCTTTAGTTTTTCTTTGACCTGGAAGTATTTCACTTCTCCATTGAACTTGAAAGAAAGTTTGCAGGGTATAGCAGTCTGAGCTGGAATGTGTTTTCATGGAGGACATGAAATGTTTTGCTCCATGCTCTTCTTGATTTGATGGTTTGTAAAGAGAAATCTGCCATTTTTCTAATAAGTTTTCCTTTAAATGTGATCTGTTTCTTTTCTCTAGCAGCTTTTAGTATACTGTTCCTGTGCTGAATTTCTGGGATCTTGATTATTATATGTGTGGGTGTGGTTTTAATTGGGTTGATGTTATTTGGAGTTCTACATGCTTCAGTTCCCTGAATGTTAAATTGTTTCCCCATATTTGGGAAGTTTTCTGATATTGCTTCTTTTCGTATTCTTTTTATATCATCTGTACAGACTTCTTTCTTATTGATGCCCATTAGTCTTACATTGTTCATCTTTGCATTATCTCACAGATGTTGAATTATTTTTTTCTTGCATTCTAATTGTTTTTAAGAGACTTTTTTCTTACCTCTTCATTAGCTGCAACGGTGTCTTTAAGGTGTGAAGGTCTATTTTCACTTTCATTAAAATGGTTTGCTAGCTTGTGATTGAGTTTTTAAGTTCTTGTATAGCACTATGAATCTGCTTCATACATTCTATTACTTTCCTATATTGCTCATTCAAGGATTCTATAATTTTTCTCTTCTCCTCTATTTTTTAAATCAGTGTTTTCTTTAGAAGCACTTAGTAGTTCTTTTATTGTAGGTGTTATTTCTTTTTTTAACTTCAGAAATTATTTCTGATCTGATATTCTCTGTACCTTTCTGCAGTTGTTGCTTTACTTTAGATGCTATTATTTCACAGATTTCAGGTGTGTGATTTCTAATTTCTTCTATGATACTATCTCCTCTATTTGTTCTGAGTGGGCTCGGGGCCTGAGAGTGCATTTTTCTTCTTCTCTTTGTCATTTTATATAGCCTTGCCTTCTGAACTTCGGCATAGAGCTTTGGTAGGGTTTTTATCTTAGCACTAGATCTGTATCTACCAAGTTCAATCTCTTCCAGATGGATGTGGCTTAGGTTTGGCTGCTGAACTCTTCTTCCTGCTGCAACCCTTTGAGTTGAACCTGCTGTGCCACTGTGGCAAAATGCTCTGCTTCTGAATCAGTTGGATGAGTCTTGTGGAGTTCTGCTGCAGTTTTCCACACTAGGCCTGTCTGATGGATGAAGTGCTACTCTCGTACTAAACCTTGTTGTTGGGTCAAATGAGTTTCTGGCGAGCCAAGGGTGTTCTCACTCACACACTGTCTTAGTTACTTTTTACTCGTTGCTGGGACAAATACTTTACACTCAAAATGAAGGAAGGAAAGGTTTATTTAGCTCACAGCTCATGGAGGTTTCAGTCCATATTTGGCTGGCCAAAGGCTGAGTGGAGCAGGGCGGTGAGCATCCAGTTCATGGCAGCAGGACAGCAACAAAATAGTGACAGAGGCAGCCAACCAAACAGGGCAGCAGAGCAACAGCTCCAGCTTTAGCCTGTCTCTCTGTCACTCTTTATATTACATTCAGGCTCTCCTATTTAGGATATCTGCCCTAGACCACATCCATAGTCTCAGCCTTCTCAGACTGATAATCCCATCAGTACTAAACCACAATCCCAGTGATCATGAATCAAGTCTCAATCTATAAAAGCCATGCCCCATGATTGCATGAGGCTTTGGGGGGGGGGCAACTAGACATAAACCATAACATTCTGCCCTTAGACCCCCAAAGTCTCATACATATCCCTTTGTACAAAAGACATTTGAGTCCCTCTGGAAGAGCTGCCAAAGTCCCAACAGTTTCAGCATTGCCGAAAATTCCTAATCCCAAATCTCCTCCAAGATCCAAGGCACACTCTCAACTGTGAGCCCCTGTATAATAGAAAAGTTAAACATATCCAGCATTCAAATGCATAAGATAAACATTACAGTTTCAAAAGTTGCAAACAACAGGGTAATATAAAACATTGGGACCAACACATGTCCAAAATCCAGCAGGGTAAATATTAAATCCCATAGTTTCAACTAGAGTATCCAAAGCAGTCTGCACTGAGTTGTGAGCATCATGCAACTCCGCACCTATGGCACTCTTGGTGGTAATTCCCATGGCTTCTCTCTTAGGCCGGCTTTGTTCCCTCTTAGCATGATCCACGTTCCTGGCTTTTCCAAACTTCGGAGGTTTCCACTGAACAGGCTTCTCACACCCAGCTTTACACACTTCTCTCTCAGGGGCACATTGCCTGGCCTCCCAGGCCTTCTTCTGAAATCAAGGTGGAAACCTTAAACTCAGAATTCCCACATTTTGCATACGCCTATGTGGATAATGCCAAGGGTTGCTGCCAGCTGGAGCAGTAGCCAGGCTTCATTCTCTCTTAATTGTAGAAGTCGAGCACCTAGACTGATGAGCTCTCTGACCTTGAATCCGAGGAGCGAATTCTCCATGCCGGCGCCATTTTGGAACCTGGTTCGGCCGTTGCCGCCATTCTGGTACTTGGGTCTCTGCAGTTTTCTTCTCAAGGCAAAACCACTCTCCCTTGCAATTGTGAGGCTGCAAAGGGTGGAGAGCTGTCACCTCTTGTGATGCCCTCAGGCCATCCTTTTTATTCTCTGGTTTCTTCTCAGCAGTGGAGATCCTCTCAGCTCCATCTTTGCAGTTCAGAGCTTTCCTGGTGCTTCCTTTCTAGCCAAACTCACATTTTAAATCATCCTTCTTGGCTCTTTGCTCTTGATTTTCAACATAAATCTGGCTAAAAGCCACCAATAACAACCATGCCACCACCGCAATGGTTTGCTGCTTTGAAATAACTCTTGAAAGACTAATCAGTTCGCCATGCTTAATCTCAGTCCTAGGCAGTCTTGGAGCATGAGTAAAATTCCAACAGACTTTCAGGCAATCCATAGCACAAGTCATCTGGAGTCCATTGACCAATACTGTCCTTTTTTCCAGCAGAAACCTCCTCAGCCTGTTCTTTATAGGCAGGCCTTCTGTCAGTCTTCTGGTCTAAGTTCTGACCAGAATCACCCAAGCTGAACAGCTGAAGCCATTCTAGTGCTTTGTTTTTAGCCGACATCTCTAAACCTTTCATAACTCTTCCAGTAAGCCATTCCCAAAAGCTTGTAATCCACATTGTCAGGTACAGTCATAGCAACGACCCCACTTCTCTGGTACCAAATTCTGTATTGGTCAGGGTTTTACTTAGAGAGCAAAATAGATATAATATAAGGAATGGATATTAACACAAAATATACAATTTATAAGAAATTATAAGATTGGCTTACAATTGTCAGCCACAGAGTCAGATGAGGAAGTGCGCACAGGGCGTCTGCATGCTCCAGACTGAGGAATTCAATCCCGAGGCCTGGACTTCACTGCAGCACTCCGTGTAAGTCTCTGTCGGTTGATGGGTCTGCGAAGGAAGACTGAAGTGTCTGTAGATGTACGCTGAAGAGTCTGTGACGGATGGGAAAGATATAAGCTGGAGGCCAAAGAGTCTGCGCTGCAAGCCCCATGATGAAGTCCAGTCTGAATGCGAAGACTGAAGCTTCTCTGACGAAGTGAAGTGTTGACTCCTCCTTCAGCCCTTTAAAAAGTCCTTTTGTGCTCAGTCATTCTGACATGGGCTCATTGCGTCCTAGGGTGGAACCAATCATACCCCAAGATGGGCCCTTGATCCCATTCTAGGGAGAAATCCAATCATATCTTTGGTGGGCCCTGGCCACACTCCAGGGAAGAACCAATTGTACCCCAGAATGGGGCTCCCACCAACAGAAAACCAGGCTGCTGAGTCATTCAGCCAAGTTGACACATTGTGTGAACCACTACACACATTGAGCCTGGTTGCTGGGTCAAATGAATTGGGTGGTCTATCTCGTTGGCCTAGCCTGGTTTCTTGGTAATGAGTTTCTAGCAGGTCAAGGGTGGTCTCACTTAGATGACAAGCCTGGTTGTTATAGTTGTCCTTTTTTGGTTGGGTCTTTCTCTGTTTTGCTACCAGGACAATACTTGTCTCCAGGAATGAGTTAGGGAGCAGTGTTTCTCTTTCAGTTTTATTGAGGATTATAAGTAATATTGGCATTAAATGTTTTCTAAATTTCTTGTAAAATTCAGTTGTGAATCCATGAGGACCTGAGATTTATTTCATTGGTAAGTTTTAAATATACTTTTTTTGTTTGTTTTTTAAAGAATGCAAAATAGTGATAAAACAGCATTAGAAGCAGTATATCACTAAACAAAGTTATAGTAATTCAACAATGTTTGATATATTACATAATGCTATCTTCAAATTAGTTGTTCAGATTATCATAAATAATGTATAAAATTCATTAAAAACTCAAAACAATAGCAAAGAAGTTGTAAAAATTCAAAAGAGGAACACAAAATCAAAGTATTATCAAAAAATTAGGCATTAACAACTCCTTCGAAAAGACTATTAGAAATTGACAAAACAACCATCCAAGCTATTCTTTATGTACACCTAAATATATCATTTCCCTTCTTTCATTTGTATTTTTTCTCAGTCCACTTTTTCCTTCCATTTCAACAATTTCTTTCCCTTTCACACTACTTATTGTACCTTTTAGATTTTAATTACCTTTAAGGTTCTCACACTAGCAAGATAATACAATGTTTGCACATGTAGCTCTGGTTTACTTTACTTACCAATGTAGTCTCTAGCTGCATCCATTTTCTAAAAAAGTCTCAAATTTATCTTTTTTATTGCTATATAAAATAATATCCAATTGTGTAAAAATGCCACATCTTTTTTGTTTATTGTCCAGTAGATGGACATTTGGTTTGTTTCCAAGATTTAGGTATAAGAAATTGTGCTGCTATAAACATGGGCGCATATATATTTCTGTGGTATGTTGATTTAAGTTCTTTTGGAAAAACATCTAGGAGCGGAATAGCTGTCTTGAATGGAACCTCCAATAATAACTTTTTGAGAAAACTCCATACTGATTTCCATAATGGTTGTACTAGCCTGCACTCCCACCAAGAGTGGACAAAAGTTCTTCTCCCCCACAGCCTCTGCAACATTTGTTATTGGTTGACTTATTTTTTTCTTTTCTTTTTTTGGTACAGGGTCTCACTACTGACTCATAGTGATCCTTCTGCTTGTACTTTCCAAGTGCTGGGATTACAGGTGTGTGCTACCACACCTGGACTCCATCGCCAGCTCAGCACACTGGAGAGTGGAGCCGACATGACAGGTGGGGCCAGGAACCTAACCCTGGCCCCTGCACTTCCCTAACCAAGCACTTAATCTGCTGAGCCATACCGCTGGTCCTTGGTTGACTTCTTGATGATAACATTTTTTTCCTTTTCTGGTAGAAGATGGTATGTCAGTGTTGTTTTAATTTGCATCTCTGCAATGGGAAATGATGTTGAACATTTTTTCATATATTTATTTGCCATTTGTATCTTCATTTGTGATATGTACATTAATATGAGATGCCCATTTTTGTATTATATCTTTGATTTTTGGAGGTCTGATATTTTAAATTCTTTGTATATTCTAGATAGGTGTTATAGTTTATGTCTAGTTGTCCCCCCAAAGCCTCATGTAGTCATTGGTTGGGGACTTCTATAGATTGAGACTTGGCTCATGAGTCACTGGGATTATGTGTTTTAGCACTGATGGGATTATCAGTCTGAGTAGGGCTGGGACTATGGGTGTGGTCTAGGGCGGATATCCTAAGGCAGAGAGCCTGATAGGAATATAAAGAGAGACAGAGAAAGACTTAAGCTGTTGCTCTGCTGCCATGTTTGGTTGGCTGCCTCTGCCACTATTTTATTGCTGTCCTGCCACCATGAACTGGATGCTCTTCGCCCTGTTCCACTCAGCCTTGGGCCAGCCAAATATGGACTGAAACCTCCACAAACTTTGAGCTAAATAAACCTTTCCCTCCTTCATTTTGAGTGCCGGGTATTTGTCCCAGACATTCGTAAAAAATAACTAGGACAATAGGAGTCCTTTATCTGAAGGACAGTCCACTATGACTGTTTTCCACTTCACAGATTTTATTTTTACTCTGTTGGCAATTTGCTTTGAGTTACAAAAACTTTTCAGAAATATAAGATTACAATTATTGATTCTTCTTCTTTATTTTTAATGCATTTAGGACAGGGGGCAGGGAATACAGGTTCTACAAGGTCTCACTATGCAGATCGGACTCACAGTGATTCTCCTGTTTTCAGTCTCCCAAAGTGCTGGGATTACAGGCTAATGCCACCATGCCCAGCCTCAATCACAATCTCAGGGTGCCCAGGGGATGGGGATAGCATGGCATGCGTGGGATCAAACCATGGCCAGGTGAGCTATCAGGTGGCCCTCAATTGTTGATTCTTTCAAGTATTTCCTGTGCAGTTTGATTTTTCTTCATGAACTTTTTTATCCGCCCCTATGTCTTTAAAGTTCCTACCTACTTTTCCTTCCAAAAGATTTAGTGATTCAGTTTTAATATTTAAATCTTTGATACATTTTGACTACTGTTTTGTGCATAGTGATACGCATGGGTCTATTTGAAGCCTTCAGAATGTGGAAAGCCAGTATTTCCAGGATCATTTATTAAATAGGCTACCCTCCTTTCAATTAACATGTTTAGCCCCTTTGTCAAAGATAAGGTGGCTGAGTGTGTTTGTAGTTGTATCTGCATCTTCTAAGCTGCCCTACTGATCCTTAAGTCTGATTTTTTTTTCCTAGTATCATACTAATTTTTATCACAGTATCTTTGTAGTGTAATTTCAAATTAGGGATTGTGATACTGCCTGCCTTTCCTTTGTTACCCAGTATTGCTTTTGCTATTCTAGGTTTCTTCTGATTCCAGATGAATTTTAGGAATGTTTTTTTTTTTTTTTCTAGATGTTTGAGGTATAATAATGGTATTTTAATTGGGATTGTATTGAATGTCTATTCTAATTTTGGAAGTATGGCCATTTTCACAATGTTGGTTCTTCCTATCTAGAATCAAGGAATATCTTTCCAGTTTCTGAAATTCTCTTCTCTTTTTTCTGAGTACTATAATTTTTGATATATTAATCTCTTACTTTCATTGTGAGATTGATTCCTATGTATTTGACTTTTTTGGGTGTTATTGTGAATGGTGTAGTTTCATTAATTTCTCTCTGGGTGTATTCATTGATTGCGCATGGAGATACTATTGAATTTTGAGTGCGCACTATGTATTCTGCTATGCTATTGAGTGTGGTTATTAAATCTACAAGTCTGTTAGTGAAGTTTTTGGGGGTCTTTTATGCAAAGATCATGTTACCTTCAAATAATGATAATTTCACCTCTTTCTTTCCAACCATTATTCATTGTATTTCTTTCTCTTGTATACTTGCTCTGACTAATGTTTTCAGAACTACATTGGACAGAAGTGGTGACACTGGAATTCCTTGTCTTGTTCATGATTTTAAAGTGAATGTTTTCAATTTTTGTCCGTTAAGTATGACATTAGCCATTGGTTTGTCATAGATGGCTTTTATTAGATTGAGACCCTCTATTCCAATTTTCTGTGGTGTTTTTGTCGTAAATGTCAAAAGCTTTTCAGCATCTTTTGAGGTGATAATGCGATGTTTGTCCTTGGCTTTGTTGATGTGGTGTATTGCATTTACGCTTTTGTATATTTTAAACCATCCTTGCATTCCTGGGATGAATCCCTCTTGATTGTGATATATAATGTTCTTGATCATTTACTGCATTGTGTTTGATAGAATTGTATTGAGTACTTTTGCATCTATGTTCATTAGGGTGACTGGCCAGTAGTTCTCTTTTTTGGTTGAGTGTACTGTCTTTGGTATCAGAGTAATACTTGCTTCCCTGAATGAGTTTGGGAGAATTGCTTCCTTTTCAATTTCAATGAAGAGTTTGAGTAGAGCTATTACTAGGTCTTCCCTATATTTCTTGTAGAATTCAACTGTGAATTCAATAGGAGAGACATGGGAGTATTTTTTGACAGTTTTTAAAATTGCATTTTTAATTTCACTGACTGATATTGCCTTATTCAGAATTTTTATATCTTCTTGCTTCACCTTTGGTAGTTTATATGTATTAGGAATTTGTCCATTTCTTCTATATTTTACATTATGTGAGAGTAAAGCTTTTGGAAACAGTTATTGATAATCCGAATTTCTACAGGTTGTGTAGTGATTTCACCACTTTCATTCATTGTCTATTAGTTCGAAAATTTTCTTTCCTTTTTAAAAATGAGGTTGACTATAGGTTTACCAATTTTATTTATTCTCTAAAAGAACTAACTCTTTTACTCACTAATTCCTTGTATTGTTTCCTTCATCTCCATTACATTTATTTTTGCTCTGATCTTCATAGTTTCCTGCCTTCTTTGGGCTTTAGACTTGACTTGTTCTTCTTTTTCTAGGAATTTAAGGTGCAGCTGGAGGTGTTTATCTGGACTCATTCTGTTTTCCTGATGTGAGAACTTATCACTATAAATTTCTTAAGACAGCTTTCATTGCATTCCACAGGTTCTGGTAAGTGGTATCTGAATTTTTGTTTAATTGGAAATATTGCTTAATTTCTTCTTTAAGTTTTCCATAAAGTATTGAAGCTCAGGTGAGTATTATTTAGTTTCCATATGTTTATGGAAATTTTTACTATTTCTTTTGTCAATAATTTCCAGTTTCATTGCTCTACAGTCACATAATATGCATGGGACAATTTAAATTCATTCACATTTACTTAAGCATGTTATGTGTGCTAAAACAAGATCTATTTTGGAAACTGTCCCATGTATAGCTGAGAAAAATGTGCATTCTGATGCCACTGGATGGAATACCTTGTAAAGGTTTACTAAGTCCATTTCTTCACAGATTTGATTTAGTTCTATGATTTCTTTGCTCATTTTTTGCATGGTTGATTTATGTCTTTGTGTCAATGTGGTGTTAAAGTCCAGCAACACAAATGTGTTACTGCTAAGTAGACTTTTATGCTTGTTATGACTTTTCTTATATAGTTGGGTGCTCTTACATTGGGTGTATATATATTTATAACTGTTATCTCTCCTTCTTGCAGTATTACTATAGCAAGTCTGTAGTAACTATCTTTGTCTCTTTTAATCATACTTATATTGACGTTGATATTGTCAGCAACAATAACAGTTACCCCTGCTTTTTTCTCTGGGTTCCTGTCACATGGAATATTGTTCTCTATCCTTTGACATTCAGTGTATTATTTTTTTCTGAGTTAAATGTGTTTCTTGTATGCAGCATATTGTTGGACATTTTTCTTTATTCACTCTACCAGTCTATTTCTTTTGCTTGGTAAATTGAGACCATTTACAATGACAGTTGTAACTGCTATGTATTGGCATATCTTCGTCATGCTGTTTTGCTGCTATAGGATCCCTACATTTCCCCTTTGCTTAATTGCTTTCTCTCCTTGATGGTTCTCTTCTGTTGTGGTGGTCATCTTTGACTCTTTCTAAAATATCCATCAGTACCCTTTGTAGGGTTGGTTTGGTTGTCATGAATTTCTTCAGTTTTTTTTTTTTTTTTTGAGGGGGGAGTATCTAATCTCTCCATTAAATTTGATAGATAGCTTTACAGGATGCATCAATTTGAATTTAAAGTTGTTTTCTTTTAGTAATTCAAACATCTCACTCTAAAATATTCTTGATTTGATGTTCTGTATTGAGATATCTGCCATGATTCTGATGGGCTTCCTATTATAGTTGATCTGTTCTTTCTCTTCTGCTTTTAATATTCTGTGCTTCTGCTCATTTTCTGGTATCTCGAATATTTTGTGTCTGGCTGATGATTTATTCTGATCATGTCTAGTTGGAGTTCTATATGCTTCAGTTAACTGTATATCAGATTCTTTTCACGTGCTCTGGAAATTTTATGCTACTACTTTGGAAAGCACTCTTTTTATGTCTTTTCTGCAATTTTGCAGCTGTTTTGTTCATATGTATTAGTCTTAGATAGTTGTTCTTTGCATTATCTTGCAGTTATTATAATGTTATTTCCTAGTTTTTCATTATTTTTAAGAGATATTTTCTTTTGCGTTCACTAGCTACAATGCTATCTTCAAGGCTTGAAATTCTATTTTCTATTTCATTCAAGTGGTGTTTTTTTCCAGCTTTTAGTGGAATTCCTAATGTCCTTGATATCTGTTTGAATCTATTTTAGGCATTCTAATTTTTTCTTGTAGTGTTCATTCAAATGCTTCCATCATTTTTCTATCGACTTCTTTTTTTTTTTTTTTAATCTGTGTCTTCCTTAGATATTTTGAACAGTTCTTCCATGATTTTTGTCATTTCTTTTTTTTTTTTTTGCCTGAAAATTATTTCTGATTTGATTTCCACAGTAGTCTGATGGAGTTGTTTCTTTTCTTTAGTTGCTATAATCTCAGACATTTCAGGTGTATGAGTTTCAAATTTTTTAAAATCACTTTATCTCCCAGACTTGTTTTGGATGAGGTAGAAGTCTAGGATTGACTTTTGTTCCTTCCTTTTGTCATTTTTGCAGTGATGCTAGATTGGCAGGGTGCAGGTGAGCAAGGATCTCAGGAGAGTAGGAGGGCATGGTAGGCTCACCAAAACTCCTGATGTGTGGTTCAATGTGCTTTCTAACTTATGAAGGAGAGGGAGTGGGGCAAGCTGGGATTACACGCTCGGATCAACTCTTTGGAGTTTAAATGCCTCATTAACTGTATGTCAGATTCTCTTCTTATGGTTGGTAAATTTTTTGCTACTATTTCTGCAAATAGTCTTTTGATGTCATTTGTGTTGACTCTTGCTTTTATGTTGACACCTTTCGGTCTTATATTATTTTTCTTTACCTTGTCCTACAGCTGTTTGTTTGTTATTTCCTATTCTATTGTTATCTTAAGAGATATTTCCTTTTGTGATTACTAGCCACAGTTCTGTCTTCAAGGTCTGAAAGTCTACCTTCGATTTCATTCAAGAGGTTGGCTTTCAATGGAATTATAGTCTTCTTGATATGTTGTTTAATCTGTTTCATGCTTTCTATTCATTTTCTATATTGTTCAATCAAGGTTTTAATAATTTTCCCGTTGTTCTTTAAAAAATCTTTCTCTAGATATGCTAATAATTTCCTTCATTATGGTTGTCAATTCTTCCTTTTTTACTTAAGATATTACTTCTAATCTGACTTCCTGTATAACCTCATGGATTTGTTCATTTACTTTAGTTGCTATCATCTCAGAAATTTATGTTGTGTGTTTTCCAATTTCTTCTATGTTGATGCCTCTTAGACTTTGTTGTGGCTAGGCTAGAGGTCAGAGATTGCATCTGACTTCTTCATCTTATCACTCTTTATTTCAATTTTTTTATTCTTCTCTGTGACAATCCTTGCAAGTTTTTGTAGTAGGAAATTAGCTTTACAAGTAGTATCAAGGCCTTTATAGAAAAAGTCTGATATTCAAGGTTGTCTTCTGTGTTAAGAGATTCTTGGTTTGTTTCTATCTGAAGTTTCTACCTTCGCAATTAATTGTAAATCGGATGTTTCTATCTCTTTTGCTCAGTCTCCATAACTTTGGCGGAGGGTTGCAGTGAAGTTATTTTCTAGAGCTCCCCAGTATTGTTAGAGAAGGGAGAATGCAACTGATCTCCAATAGATATGGCATTCTCACTAAAGTAATACAATTAGGTACAACAATAGCATCAAGCACAATTTATAAGTTGCAAACTGTGGAAACTGTTGATTTTGTACTTCAGAACATAATAGCAAAATACGTAGTTATGCAACACAAGTGATAGTAGGTTAGGAGTTTGTGTGATCATGTGTGACCTGGGAAGCCAAAAAAAAAAGCAGAAAAGCAACACTGAAGGAATACTTTAGGGAATTGCCTAACAGTGTCTGAGTTTCCATTAACTAATTTTTAATTGTTGACTCACTCTTGCCTCAATATATCTCATCTGGTCAGATTTATAGTTCTTTTTATTCGTTGTTGGAATTGATTTTCTGATATTTTGTTGAGAAGATTAAAGTTATTTTTCTTTATTTTCATGCATTTATATGATTTTGATACTAGATCAAGCCGGCTCTTTCTGTTTTCTGGATCTCAATTTAGCTAATTGATATAACTTCTTTCATAAATTTTTGTGTCCTAAATTCCGGAATGAAACTGTGGTTCATACTTTCTTTTTAGAAGATATTAATTAATGATGTGACTTGTAATAGATAAAGACTTACTGAATTCTTTCATGTTTTGTTAGATTATATCTTTTAAAAATTTCTTGTAGTATGTTGAATTTTTGTTGCTTGTAATCCATTATTGTACTGGACCTCAGTTGACATAGTGTAAGAGAATATGGAATGGAAACGATATATAATCTTTGGATTAAATTCTGTTACTTTAGCTGAGCGTGGTGGCACACGCCTGTAATCCCAGCACTTGGGAGGCTGAGGCAGGAGGATCGGTGCGAGTTCAAGACCAGCCTGGGCTACCAAAGTGAGCTCAAGGCCAGCCTGAACTGCATAATGAGACCCTGTCTCAAAAAGACAAAAAAAAAAAAATTCTGTTACTTTGATTTTGTACTTTTCTATGGAGAAGAACTCAGCCCTCAGAAGGATTTCTTTGTCTCCTTTCCTTTACTTTCCTTTCTTTTTTCCCCCCCCTATGTAAGATAGAAATGCTAGTAGACATAAATCTACCAAGTTGCTTTATCTTTTAATCTTGACAGTTTTTCTTTTAAGCAGTGGGGAATATAAACAGTTGCTAAATATTTCCTTATGGAAAATTAGGCATTGTTGAATGAGGAAAAAGAGAAAAGAATTCCTCTAATGTTCTGAGTATTTTTACCTGTGCCACTAAAAGTATTTATATCCTTGCATGATAAACTCAGCATAGCAGCTCATGCCTGTGATTCCAACATTCAGGAGTCTGAGGCAGGTGACCTTGCAAGTTCAAGGTCAGCCTGAACTTAATTCAAGACTCTGTTTTAAAAACATATAAGTTTATCAAACACCATGTATTTCTCCAGATGTATTTTTCTATGGATAGAGTTGTGGTTTTAAATGTTTACAAATTCTTTGCTACTCCTCCCTGCAAGAGGTAGAGCCTCTATCCTCTTTCTTTGATTATAGGATAGACTTAATGTCATTTGATGAACAGAAAAACTGAGTGTGTTTGGGTGCGACTTTGGAAATGGATCACAATAAGCAAAAGTGCTTTCTGTTGCCCTCTCACAAGCTCGTGGAGCACACATATCATGATATATAGGAACGGTAAGCAGCCAGGAAGGAACTCAAACATCTGGCAATAGCTCTGTGATTATGTCCTTCAGAAAGTGTATCTGCTGGTGCCAGTCTGGCTTTACAATAACCATGCTCCTAGCTGAAATCAGGTGTTATGGTTTATGTCTAGTTGTCCCCGCAAAGCCTCATGTAGTCATTGGGCGGGGACTTCTAGAGTTTGCGACTTGATCCATGATCCCTGGGATTATGGGTTTTAGTACTGATGGGATTATGGGTCGAAGTACTTCTGGGATTATGGGTGTTGCCTAAGGCGGGGGCTAAGGCAGAGAGCCTGAATGTAATATAAAGAGAGACGGAGAGACTAGAGCTGTTGCTGCTGCTCTGCTGCCCTGATTGACTGGCTGCCTCTGCCACCATTTTGTTGCTGTTCTGCCTCCGTGAACTGGATGTTCTCTGCCCTGCTCCACTCAGCCTTGGGCCAGCTGAATATGGACTGAAACCTCTACGAACTGTGAGCTAAATAAACCTTTCCTTCCTTCATCTTGAGCGTCTGGTATTTGTCCCAGCAACGAGTAAAAAGTAACTAATACATCAGGTTTGCAATTTCATCAGATATGGTGGGCCAGAACCAGCCACATGAGCTCTTCTGAGATTCCTGACTCTTAGACATATATGAGATAATAAATATTTGTATCTTAAGTTATTACGCAAAGTAATTTAAAAATATTAAAATTTAAAAATATTTAAAAATATCTGTACGTTTACAGATGTACACACTCATATAAAAACACATACACACATCCATTAAGTTTCAAAAATTTTCTTTAAACTAAATTTCTTCAATATTATGACTCTGTACTTCTCATTACCTGTTAGGACTAAGTAAGTAATTGTTAGAGCTGTCCATGTGGGTGACTTTCCTAAGTAATCTATTATTTAATTCCCCTTTGGCAGAAGAATAACACAATATTGTTTGAACAGTGTGATTTTATACTTCACTCATCAAAGCCAAGACTGGTTCAGAGGAAGTGGCCATTTACAAAATCAGAGGCCTGGATTAAGCCACTGGCTTAATTCAGTATACTTATCCAGGGGAAATCTAGACCAAACCATATACATCTGGTGGCTACATCATGACACCAGGGCTGACCTGAACATGAAAACCTAGGCAAAGGCTAATCACAGCTAAAATTCTCATCACCAACTCCATCTGTCAGTGACAGACTCAGCTAGTATAAAATCAGGAAAGACATAGTTGAGCTGAAAAGTACTTTCAGTCCACTCTGGGAGATTGAGCCCAGCCTGAATAACATACTACTTTAGCATGTTATTGTGATATTTCAAAACAAAAATTAAGAAAGTACTGGGAATTTGCCTCAGTGTGAAGACCCTGGGTTCAATCCCTAGAACCAGACATACACAGAAAAGGTAGCATGAATCAAACCATCTGGAAAGAAGGGCAAGTTGTACCCAGAGGTGGGTGAGGATACTATTGCCAGTGATTTTGCCCTGGAAATTAGTGATGCGAGTGGACAGGTGATGAGTCATCGTTGAGATGCCCGTATACACTCATTAATTCACCTTCCTAGAGTCAGACTACTTTTCTGAGCACAGAGTGGTAATGAGACACATATCTTCACTTGAAGCTTCTCTTCTGGTAGCTTTGAGGGTCAGGTCAGGCGGTTTTATCATAATCCAGTGACAATTTAGCTTCAGTCAACACAGATGTAGCAAAGAATCTTTGTACGCCTCTGTACCTCCCACTCCCTGTTCAGGAAAGGTGACTGTGAGAAGGAAAATTCGTAAGTTGGGAATGTACTGTATTTTATAAAGAATAGGCTGCTGAAGTGATTATAAATTCTTGAGGCTGAGTATCCTGGGATGTATTTATACGTCAGAGGATGAGTCCTGCAACTGCATATTTTATGCAATAGAAAGAAGAAAAATAAAGAACAGGAAACTGAAACCTTAGGATGCACAAAAGTATCATTTGTTCAGGGAAGACATAATGTCAGAACCACTGGCACTTTTTAAAAATTATTTTTGAAAGAGAAGAATAGTAATGTATGAGAAATGATATAGAATTTCACTAAACAAAATGATAGGAATTCACCGATGGTTGTTAGAGTGCAACCATCAAACTAATGATTCAGATTACCAGATAAAAGCATGCAAAATTCGTCAAAAAATTATTAAAAAAGTTAAAAAATTAAGCATTAACTGCTCCTTTAGGCAGATCAGCAGAAATGAGCAGTACAATTATCCAAGCTACCCTGTATATATACTGAAGTAATCTTTTTCCCTTTCTTCTTTTCTTCATCCCATGGACACTTTTAAACATTCAGATCTTTGTAATTCTGGTTGAGTATGGAAAGTAAATATGTGCTCTCTTCTGGATGCTCAGAGCAACTGAGGAAATTAGGCCTTAATTTCTCCTTGACAAGTCTGGGCAGTGGCCAAGGCCCCTCAGAACTTGCGGTCTACTTCCCAACCTATGGTAAAACAGGAGGCCTATTCATCAGTCAGAGCCCTGTTTCAGGAAGCAGAGACTATGCCAGCTGTTATAAGCAGAAAGATATTTAAAAGAGGCAATTAGATGTTTATGCAACCACTGAGGACTACGGGAGTAGGCTTCATGCTGTGTCTTTAGGAACAACTCTGGGAACAAGACTGTCAAATTAACCTATTTGGGGTATGTCAGTCTGCAGAAATTAGGAAAATTGTAGATCTGGATACCATTCTGGTACCTTCACAATCTCCCCATTCGCCTAGTAATGCAGGATTTAGGAAGCCTGCAACAGTGGCCTCTCAGCAGTTACATAGCTAGTGGCCAGATTCTGGAATGCAGCTCCGCTCCCCGCCTCCTAAAACCAATGAAGTGGCTCACGCAGAACTAGAATGTGCTTCAGAGAAATCCAACACTGCTACAAACTTGCCAGTGTGAATTACTTACTACAACAGCATCTTTATCATATCCCCATTCATAAAACAATATTCTGCCCAAAAGATATATCAGACTACTTTTATTGGTGGATGGTACAGGGTTTCTAGGATTGCTTTTCTCAAAAGAGAGAAGGATGTTTTTGGTGCTGCCTCTCTCCTTCCTGTCTCAGCTGGGAACGTGATAACTAGAGCTAATGAAGCCATTTGTAATCTGGGAGCTTAGCACCTACATGCTCTGGATGCAGCACTCTGAACCTTCTGCTCTGAAAATCTTGGTATAAAAGAAGGAAGGAAGGAAAGAAAGAAAGAAAGACCCTATAAGTTTGTTATTTTGAGCAATCCTTAGCCATAATGAGTCAGAGAATTGGAACTTGAAATCATAAAATGATATAACATCCTTACCCACCTACCCTATTTTCCTCTATTCTTGTCATTCCCTCTTCTTCTCTTCTTTGGTCTATACATGCTTATGAGATGGAGAATGAGATCTAAGAGGCCATATAGAAGGACGACACCACTGAGGCACACTGTATTTTCCTGGAAAGCATTTGCCTCCTGTGTCAGTTGGCTCTGACCTCTAAAGTTATAGTTTGCCATCTGAAATATCCTACTGTTCTAACAGGACATTGTTTCTACACATGATCTTAGCCAAAAGGCTGTGAAGCAATAACAGAGCATTGTTTCTTGGGGGTATCTATTGGGTGAAGAAGATGGAATTGCTGATAGTTAACAATTTTGATTAAAAATGGTACTAGATGTATGTAATTCAACTTGAAAATGCACAGCATTGAAGGCTGATGGAAAACTCTGAAAGGCCAGTAAAGCCATTATATAAGCTAGTGAGCTTTTACAGGTCAGTGGTTAAAGTGATCCAAATCTGGCGTCTCATTCTATCCCTTTGGACTGTCTGAAAAGTTCACTCTCATATTACAAAATTATACTTCAAATTAGTCTTCCAGGCAAAATCTTGCCTAATTCCATTTAACATTAAATTTCAATATAGGCTAAGGTTAACTACTATATACTCTAAGCTGAAGATTCTATGTTGAATTTTCTTAAGTAAATTATGAAGTATATTGATATAGGATGAGTATTATTAAATGTGCTTTTGTTCTGTAAAATTCATTAGTAGATTACACAGGAGGATCTTCTTTCAGTAGGCCCCACATAGGAAGTGGATCCCTATATGTGCATGGCAGAATATCAAAACATGGGCTTTAACATTAGTGATTTCTGCTTTGTCCAGGAGGCATTTATTCTAAGACACCGAATATACCTGTCAGAGTTAATCTTGGCTGTCAACTTGATTGACTTGAAAGATGACTAGAAGATTAGTAAAGCATAATTCTGGTTGTGCATCTGGGTGGAGCTTGAGGTATGGCCTTATGGACTCCACTTCTGTCTCCAGCCACCTCTCTGTTCCCTCTTTCTTTGTTTTGTGGTTATAATTAAGTGGGAAGTTTTCTTCTGCCTTTCCCTTCTATTGTAATGTCTCTGCCTTGAAGAAAGTCAGCAATGACTGTAATTTCTGAAAGCATGAGCCAAATTAAACCACTCCTTCTTTAAGTTATAGCTGTTAGTGTTTTGCTCAAGCAATGAGCTCTGCAGCATAATATCCATCGTTCCCCTGGTGGCTGTTGACTCTAGGACAACCAAAAATCTGAGAAATCACCATGGTTCTGACTTTGCTTTCTTTCCCTAGTTCTATTTCTGTACCTCTATCCCTTCTAGAACCTTCCAGTTTTTTAAAATAGTTTTTTAACAGCATAAATGTTTTACTAGTTACAAATTTTGTTTCTTTTGCTCTTAGTGCTAATATACCCAGCAGCTACAGAAAGTACCCAAGGAAGTTTACCAACATTTTATTTCAATTAACACCATTAGATTTGTTGAAAAAAATCTTGCTAGAACTATTATAAGTTATAGATGCTCCCAATGGGACTTGACACTTCTTAAAAAGAAGGCTTATCTCTTCTCCAGGAGTAGAGATTGCAAGAAAAAGTCTAGCATTAACTAAAAGTTAGAAAGAAGTAAAAATTCAGAAGTCATTGTTTAGAGTTGGAAGAATTTATTACAGTGAAGAAACTTCTCAGGCAGCGAGTCCACCTATTTTACTTCGCTTTATTTTACCTTTGTCTAATTTGGGATAT
This sequence comes from Myocastor coypus, assembly GCA_004027025.1. Classification (NCBI taxonomy): domain Eukaryota; kingdom Metazoa; phylum Chordata; class Mammalia; order Rodentia; family Myocastoridae; genus Myocastor; species Myocastor coypus. The sequence goes on along the minus strand of PVJA010019959.1, from coordinate 8,351 downwards.
AACATGTAGTTAATATTAAAATAAATGTTATTTGATTAGATTTCTGAATAAATGAGTAAAGTGACTATGTGTTGTCAGAGTTTTGTGATCTAATACTGAGAACATTTCCAGGTTTTACTGCAGAGGGGTCTGTAAAAGCAGATACAAACTACCATTTAAAAAAAATCCCTTACAATACATATTTCCATCAGTTTCCAGTGGGATTAGTAGGAGGGTTAAGTATGTTAGGAACTTGTAACCCTCTTCCTCATGTACTTTCTCGGTAAGTAAAAGAAGAGGTGTTTAAAAGTCTAAACTGATAATTCAAGTCATTCCTTTTGATGGTAGTCCTTTGAAATAGTTAATGTTTCCTTCCATAACCTCTGCCTTATCCTTCTCAGAGCTAGTGACTGAGCTTAGAAAGTAGAACATCAAAAAAAATTTCCTTCTTTTGATATCTCGTGGTTCCTACCACATGAGTCTTAGATAAAGTTTATTGACTTTCTTCTCATTTGATTTCTGTACTTGTCTCAGGGTCTGGGGAATTTTCTGGGTCTCATATTCAATCTGGACACAGAGATAACAGGTTAAGCCTAATTTCTGGTGTCCTGTCCCTAACCAAGTCGAACTGCCAAATTCACATTGATGAGACAATGCCTAGATTGCTATAAGCAAGGAATAGGATGCATATTCAAAGTCCTTGCTCTTTCTTAAGTCTGCCTTTTTCTTCATACAACCTTTGAGGAACAGAAATGAGAAATGTTCCCACAATTTATTCCTTTTTCCCCTAATTTAGCCTCCAATAAATGTCTTAGAACATTCAGAGTTATGGCCAGTAGCAAATCAAAGGTAGACTCTCAGTGGATAAGCCCAATGTAGTATATATCCGTGGCCAGCTGCTGAGGGGTTCAGGCTGGTGAAGGATCCATCAACTCATACCTGTGTGGAGAAGAGTCATGTAGACTTCCTCCATATGACTGAGAGGGAGAACATGGAGCTTACACATTCAGCTACTATAGCAAGGAGTTGGCAAAAGGCAGGCAATGGACAGGCTCCAAGTGTCCTTGCTGTGGAACAATATAACTGGCTGCTTAGTGTCAGAGATAGAAAAGCTAAACAAGGGAGATACTCTAACAGAAAAGCTAAAGTGCGTGTAATTAATGCTGCAAAACATCACTACATTGTATTTATCAGATAAAACAGAATTGTTTCTGTACTTTTTCAAATTCTCAAGATATAAAATTAAGGACTATGGACCTTAAAAATAAATTATATGGTTAGGTCAGGAGATGAAAAAAGGGAGCTACTCCTTGGCCATATCAATGAACAATCTGGATAGGTTCCTGCCTCAGACTAATGGCTGAATCATTATGGCAGTGGTCTAACATGGCTGAAAAATCTTTCCCAGTCTTGTCCCCTCAGCTCTGAATACAACTTCCTCTTACCCTTGCTTTTTCACAAGTGTGAGCAAGGGAAGCCCCAATCAGCTCCTCACATGTCACAAAGCCCACCCTTCAAACTCTGCCCTTCACTAAAATCCATATAACCCCAGCTCTTTTTGTCCCAGGTCAGAAGATACTTTCTACTTTTGTGAAGTCTTCTCCATGTCTTCAGTAAAACCCTCTCTGTTTCTCTCTTTGATTCTGTTCCAAACTGAAAAGCCAAACACACCTGCCTGTCCATCATGCTTCCTGCCCCTGTCCTTGTTCACTTGGTGAGGTGCCTAAGGGGACCTACAACAAACACACACCCCAGCTCATGTACTGGAAGTCTCATCCCACAGGAAATCTCTGTGCTAAAAGAGCAAGTGGAACACAGCCATCTGTCTGCAGTGTCTCTTGTTTTAATTACAAGAATAATTAAAGAGTACAGTGCCTGGGGCCTATGCCCTTCACCTGTAGCTGTAAGCGGGATCTTTGGTGAAAAGCCTGGATTCTATCTTTCTACTTTTGTTTGACTTTGCTGCCAACAAAAAGAGCCAGCTCCCCTACTCAGAGACTAAGGGCAGCATTATTACTTTTCTTCCTGTTTGGGAATAGTTAAGAAAGTCCCCCACCCCTACTTTTTAAAAAATTCCTTTCCTTGAATACTAATTAGTACATGATAGTCCTGTCATGCCTGGGGGACACCACAACCACATCATGCCGCACTGTTGGAACATACCGCTTTTGGGATCCTGTTGGGATTTTAAACTCTCAGCTTTAGTAATACACTAAAGGGGCAGAAATTAAAATAAGAGAAGTATTATTTGTATGAGACAGAAAGAGAAAAAACAAAGACAGCCATTCTGGAAGAGTAGCGAACCTCAGAAGTAAATGTCCATGAATTTTTGTCCTCAGCTCTTTTTTGTTTAGGACTAGTGATTCCCCCACCCAGTCTGCACACCTGGAGTTCGTCCCCATCTGATGCACTCTCAGTCTGTCTTTGATTTGAACTCGAGCCCCTCTATCTACATTTTTTTCCGCTGTTTGAATTCTTCTTGTCCCTCTGTGATAGATAAGTGTGTGTGTGTGTGTGTGTGTGGGTCGGAGAATCATATAGAAAGAAAATTTAGACATAATGAATAAGTACAGGGGACACGTATGATTTATATATTAAATAAGAGTCCTTGGAGGGCTGTTGCTCATCTGTTTGCATTTTAATGGGAGGCAGGTGATTACCCTGTTTTTTTCATGTTTCCTAGTTCTACATCTCTCTTAATTTTGCTACATGGTAACTTCCTGGGCATTCTCTCTCTCTCTCTCTCTCTCTCTCTCTCTCTCTCTCTCTCTCTCTCTCTCTCTCTCTTTCTCTCTCTCTCCCCGCTTTGTCTTCCTAACTGTTGAAGTCTAATTGTCTGTAGTAAGATTTTCTTTATTAATTTCCTTAGTAAAACTCCATGAGATCCTATTTTATCTTTTTCCCATTTATGACCCCCCCGTCCCTACTGTGTGCCATGTGCTTTACATAAAAGCAATAACATTAATCATACTAATATAATACCATTACAAATATACCATTATGTAATACTATCACTTACTAAAACACTTTTTATTACATGCCCATCAGCAGGTTGAACATTACATGCAGGGCCTTCTGACTAGTCGGCAGGTTTTGCAGGGCCATGCATCCATACCAAGATGCTTGATTTCTATCTTAAAAGGGCTTGGGAATATCGCAAGGGTGGCAATAAAAGGTGACGTGAGTACTGTTCAGAGTGTAGTATTTCCTTCCTCAGTTCAGGACATTGGTATGATCCTCAGCTGATCACCGTGGTCTTGGTGCTGGTACACACAGAGGTAGGTATGCAAACCTGCTCCCCAGTCTCACTTGTGTCTTGTGGGAACAAGTCTGGAAATGTACTACACAGGAGGAAAGCAAGTGTGCAATTCCAGAGCTGTTGTAACCTCCCACTTCTTTAGCTGGGATTAGGCAGCCCAATTTGGGAGCTTTGAATTGAATTCTAATAAAAAAGTCCTGAGTAAATTTTTTTTTTTTTAAATTCATTAATTTTAATGAGAAAAAAATAAGAATGAGAGAATTTCGAAACAGATTAGCAGGACGGCCACAATAATTAATACAATACATATTGTTGTCTTCATAGTAGTTGTCCAGAGTACAAGATGCAGACATGATAACTTTTCCAAACACTATTAGTACAAATATTTCTTCTCACTGAACTAAGAGAAAGTAATTGTATGCATAGTCCAGTAGTTCATAATAGCAGTGGGTTATCAGCAGAACTGGCAGTGTTGGAAGCTGTTGACTTGAGCCTTTCATAGCTCAGCATATTAATATAGCTTTGCTTTTTATACCTTGTGGCTAAACTTTTCTGCTGGATGGTTAAGACCCAGTTAAAGCAAGACATCTTATCAGAATGATGTTTGTACACCTACCCTTATCACAGCACAATTTGTGGTAGCTAAACCTTGAAAGCAGCCAACATGCCTGAAGAATGAATGAAAAAGATGTGGTGTTTTTATACAAAAGAGTATTACTCAGCTATCAAGAATGATAAACTTGAAGCCTTCATATATAAGTGGATGTGTCTTGGACATATACTCATAAGTGAAATAAAGCGGACCTCCATGTATAACTATTATCTAGCCTCCCTAGTGTAAGAACTCAAAAGAAGAAATAAAATTGGAAAAGTATGACACAGCTAAAAGGAAATCAAGAACTTAAGGATTAAACAACCTGAGTAAAATTAAATAGGAAGTCCAAACACTTCTAATCAAGTGCTAAACATTGTAGATTTTTTTCTATTTTCCTTATTCCAAGTTTTGTTTCTATTCAAAACGGTTGTTCTCTATTTTCTACCTAATAACAAAACTAAAAAATAAGATCCCGGGAGGTGGAATACTTTAGGCAATGAAGAATACTGAAAAAAGAAAAAAAGAGCTGGGAGACTGCTGACTTTTATTGTAAATTAAACAATTCAATAGATGGGAAATTCAAAGGAAACAGCAATAGCCACAGGGCAGGAGGCGTCCTTGTCTTCAAAGATGTTCTCGCCTACAGCTTTGATGACTGCCTTCCCAGGAACTATGCTGCTGGACACTTGAGCATTGTGACCACATAACCCAGCTTTTCACTGTTCAATATGTTATAGTCCAAGACTTCAGTCTGATGTAGTTATTCCTTTTCAAGGGACACCACAGAGTCTTGCTGGTACAAATTTACAATCTCTCCCACAGGGTAAGCAGCACTATGAAAAGGAACTTTAAATGTTAATTTTTTTTTTCTTTTAGAGACAAGCAACTCTTCCAAACTTCCTCTCTCTGAGCATACAGCCAGCCCTCCCTCTCCTCAACCCCAAACAAATGACAGAATATACAGATGCCGACACCTGGATGCCAGGGAGTCCAGTTTTATTGTTCAAAAAAGGAACAATTAGGTGAAGACAAAAAGAAGAGATAAACCAAGTATGGGGATTTGCATTATCTCTCTGTGCCCTTCCTTAACTCTGTTCTTCACTATAAAATACACTTGCTGACCTGCACAAGGAAGTTGATGATTTGAAGTAAATAAGCCACTCCATCTCCTTAGAGCTAGCTTTGTAAAAATCCATTTTGCCTTTGATTTGGCCAGTGGTAAGAAAGTGAACCTAGACATATGAACCGAAGATACCAGTAACAAAGACTTGGCTGCCATAAAACTCGTCTCTGCAAAACTCACGCTCTTGCCCCACGGCAACCTTGGAGTGAGCTCCCACAAGCGACCCGTGCTTCAGAACCTTCCCCACCAAAGGTGCCTTCTCACTGATCCAGCTCAGTAGCACTCCAGGAGGACTCTCAGGTGTCGTCTGGGTGACCAAGGTGGGTAGAGAGAACTGATAATGTGGTAGTAATTTTCCAGAGACCCTCCTGGTGCCAGCACCAAAGCTGCTGATGAAAAAAGAATGGTGAGGCTCTGGGATGGGCAAGGAATGCAATTTATTTAACAGTCATGAGTTATAGCCAGGGTTTCAACCTTGTGATCCAGGATCTGTTACTGGGAAGAGGGTGGTGCAGAGTTATGGGTCATATAAAGGCTGGGCTGGCCACATCAGTCTCACCTCAATGTCCCAGACTCCTCCATGCCATGTGGTAGTCTTGTGCTGGAGTTTCTGGACTATGTGGAAATCCTCTGCGAGCTCAGGTGTAAGGCATTTCCTCTCTTAGACGTCAGCCACTTAAAACAAATTTTGATATATGTATTCTGCATGGTGGTGCTGATTACCATTCAGTTATGCACGCTTTCCCTAACTATCACTTTTCTGAATGGCTGTTGTATATACATGGTGTGTAGGTTTTGTTTCCTTGACTTTTTTTTTTTTTTTTTTGATTGGCTACATACAGTGCCCACAACTTCCCTTTTGTTAAATGGTCATGACAGGGGTCATAATAATTTCGTTCTTTCCCTAGATTTCCAACTGATATTACTTAACTGCAAGCTATGTATTTTTCTATATTCTTTAGTTTCTTAATCTTATTAATATGTTATGCATTTCAACTTGGTTATTTATTTTTTTTTTTACTGCTCACCTTTATATGTTTTGCCAGATTCTTACCTGCCCTGTTTTATAATATTGATACTGGCCACTCAGATCTGTACACTGAGGTATATTTATTGCTGACCCAACCAAAGAGGCCATTTATTTTGATGGAAAGGAAAAGACTTTGTGTAATGTTAATGTAGCTCTGAGGAGATGGAAGGAGTCGTGAGGCTTACGACAAAAGTGGTAACATTTGTCATAAGTTACCAGCCCTGTAGCCAGGTATATCAGGGCCCTTTGTAACAAAAACAGAAGGGAGGGAAGTACAGTGAGACAGTGCACATCTCCAGGCCTGCTTTACTACTCTGTCGTCTTCCATTCTCTCCCTTCTGTGTGGAAATGAAAGTGGAAGCTCTAGTTTTGGCCATAAAAAAACTGAGGTCTCTCTGGTTTTAAAGGACTATTTCAGTTTAAGGAATCTGAAGAATCTTGCTGAGTTTCTATAGATGCCTTTGTGCCTTGGTGATTTTTTAAATTTCATTGAAAGTTATTGGTTTAGCTAGAGATTTGCAGCCGGGGCAATTGTCATGATTGGAATTTGATTTTTCATATCTAATTCCTCTTCCTCTCCTATTATCTATGTATCATCTATCTATCCATCCATCTATCTATCTATCTATCTATCTATCTATCTATCTATCTATCTACCATCTATCTATCATCTATCATCTCTCTCTCTCTCTCTCCAATCATTAATCCATCATTCTTTTCATTTACTTTTTCCCCTAAGTGTTTAAGTCTAAGTTAAAATGAGACTGTGTTAATTAAAATTAACCTCTCTATATACAGTATCAAGATCAATAGCTGCTGAGGGATTACTTTTGGCACCATGCATACAGCCTCCAAGCCCCTCTGTCAGAATCATCTGCCAGGATGGATCATAGTTTTGCTTGGCCATTGCAGCTTCCTGTGGAAGAATGGGAGATATTTTCCTCTTTGGTGACTTTTCTTTTTAACACCTTGCTCATTGATTGACTTTTGTCCTCTGGGATCTAATTATCTCCTTGCTCAGGAAGGTTTGTGAATCACCAGAGTTTTAGGAACCTTTTAGAAAGGTACCACCTTGTCCTAGGATTTTGTTAACTTTGTAGGGCTAGGGTCAAAATATTGGCTGGTTTCGTAACCCACTTAAAAAAAAAAAATCTTTGTTCCCCAATCCTCAGTTGTTAAAAACCCAGGAAGTCGGTTATATCAACATTGAAGTGGGGAAAGTAGATTTAACTCTCATCATCTCATCTGGATACTGAGTACTTTGAACATAAAGGCTAGCCTAAGGGCTGTTCTTATTTGTAAATAAAAATAGAGCTGGACATGGTGGCGCACGCCTGTAATCCCAGCACTTGGGAGGCTGAGGCAGGAGTATTGGTGTGAGTTCGAGACCAGCCTGTGCTACAAAAGTGAGCTCAAGGCCAGCCTGAACTGCATAGTGAGACCCTGTCTCAAAAAAAAAAAAATACATATCTTTAAAGAAAAATTCTCATAAATTTTTAAGAGATAAGTTATAAAATTTTATGGTGAAAATTTAAAATTAAGAGCAAACATAGCACACTAGTATAACAGTCATGTTGCTATTACTGGGGTGATTATGTTGCACCTGAGGTGGGCATGGCAGCTCTGCTGGGATGAACAGCCTACTGGGTTTGTAAACTCAGAGCCAGTACTAAAAGGATGGAGTTTTTAGAAAAGAGGGAGACATTCTATTTTTAAAGAGGAAAACACATATAATAGAAAGCTGTTTCAAAGAAGGGGGCAGGCGGTATGAGCAGATCTCCTAGTATCCTTTTCCTCTGCTGCTGCCTCCTCCTCCTCTTTCCCTTCCTCCCCACTCCTCTCCTTCTCGCCTTTCCCTGGTCCTCCCCGCTCCTCCTCTTTCTTCTTCTCCTTCTCTCTCCTCTCCTCCTCTCCTCCTCTCTCCTCTTCTCCTCCTCCTTCTCTTTCTCTTTCCTCCTCCTCCTTCTTCTTCTCCTTCTTGTCCTTCTTGTTCTTCTTTTTGTTCTTCTTGTTCTTGTTCTTGTTCTTGTTCTTCTTGTTCTTCTTTTTCTTCTTCTTCTTGTTCTTCTTCTTCTTGTTCTTCTTGTTCTTGTTCTTCTTCTTCTTGTTCTCTTCTTCTTCTTCTTCTTCTTCTTCTTCTTGTTGTTGTTGTTGTTGTTCTTCTTCTCTTCTTCTTCTTGTTCTTCTTGTTCTTCTTCCTCTTCCTCTTCTTCTTCTTCTTCTTCTTCTTCTTCTTCTTCTTCTCTTCTTCTTCTTCTTGTTCTTCTTCTTCCTGTTCTTCTTCTTCCTGTTCTTCTTCTTCTTCTTCTTCTTCTTCTTCTTCTTCTTCTTCTTCTTCTTCTTCTTCTTCTTCTTCTTCTTCTTC
>PVJA010019958.1:0-37648 GCA_004027025.1 Myocastor coypus | reverse complement strand
ACTGAGTTGTGAGCATCATGCAACTCCGCTCCTACAGCACTCTTGGTGATAATTCCCATGGCTTCTCTCTTAGGCTGGCTTTGCTCCCTCTTAGCACGATCCACATTCTTGGCTTTTCCAAACTTCTGGGGTTTCCACTGAATTGGCTTCTCACTCTCTGCTTCACACACTGCCCTCTCAGGAGCACACTGCCTGGCCTTCCAGGCCTTCTTCTGAAATCGAGGTGAAAGCCTTCTTAAACTAACAGGTCTTGCATTCTGAATGCACCTAAAACCAATGCCACGTGGATGATGCCAGGGTCTGCTGCCAGCTGGAGCAGTAGCCATGCTAACTTCTCTTTTGCTTGTAGGGGTGGAGTGCTTGGATTGATGAACACTCTGACCTTGATTCCTAGGAACAAGTTCTCCATGCCGGCGCCATTTTGGAACCTAGTTTGGCCGCTGCCGCCATTCTGGTACTTGGGTCTCTGTGGCCTTCTTTTCAAGGCAAAGCCTCTCTCCTTTGCAATTCTGGGGCTGCAGAGCACAGAGAGCTGCCGCCTCTTGTGATGCCCTCAGGCCATCTTTTCGATTCTCTGGTTCCTTCCCAGCAATGTAGATCCTCTCAGCTCCATCTTTGCAGTCCACAGCTCTCCTGGTGTTTCCTTTCTGGCCAAACTCACATTTTAACTCATCCTGCTTGGCTCTTTTCTCTTGATTTTCAACATAAATCTGGCTAAAAGCTGCCAATAACAACCACGTCACTGCCCCAATAGTTTGCTGCTTTGAAATGTCTTTTGAAAGATTAATCAGTCCGCCATGCTTAATCTCAGTCTTAGGCAAAGTCTCTGGGCACGAGCAAAATTCTGAAAGACTTTCAGCCAATCCATAGCACAAATCATCTGGAGTCCAATGACCAATGCTGTCCTTTTTTCCAGCAGAAAGCTCCTCAGCCTGGTCTTTACAGGCAGGCCTTCTGTCAGTCTTCTGGTCTAAGCTCTGACCAAAATCACCCAAGCTGAACAGTCGAAGCCGTTCCAGTGCTTTGTTTTTAGCCGACATCTCTGAACCTTTCCTATCTCTTCCCGTAAGCCATTTCCAAAAACTTATAATCCACATTGTCAGGTATAGTCAGAGCAACGACCCCACTTCTCTGGTACCAAATTCTGTCTTAGTTACTTTTTGCTCGTTGCTGGGACAAATGGACTCAGCTCGTTGCTGGACTCAAAATGAAGGAAGGAAAGCTTTATTTAGCTCACAGTTACTGGAGGTTTCAGTCCATGTTCAGCTGGCCCAAGGCTGAGAGGAACAGAGCAGAGAGCATGAAGTTCATGGCGGCGGAACAGCAACAAAATGGCGGCAGAGGTAGCCAGCCAAACACAGCAGCAGAGCAGCAGCACCAGCTAGAGCTCCTGTCTGTCTCTCTGTCTCTCTTTATATTACATTCAGGCTCTCCGCCTTAGCTCCCACCCTAGGCTACACCCATAATCCCAGAAGTACTTCCACCCATAATCCCACCAGTACTAAAACCTATAATCCCAGGGATCATGGATCAAGTCTCAAACTCTAGAAGTCCCCGCCCAGTGACTCCATGAGACTTTGGGGGGACAACTAGACATAAACCATAACACTGGTGGTTAAGGATCTGGTGCTGGAAGTGAAAGATATGGTAGCAAAAGGTTTTAAAAAAAAAACAACAGAAACGGCTACAGTTCTTGGTAGGAGAGAGAGCAAGGACTTGTCAGGAAAGCTGCAGGTTACTTTGAGACAGTCGTCCCAAATACATTAAAGGAACTGTAAAAATCTGCCACCGAAGGAATTATGATCCATCGTCAGAAAAGTTACTACAGCTTAAGCAGAGAGCCTTTCTGGTTCAGGGATGTCATAGCCACAGTCTGCAAGAAGTGCAGCTATTCATTAATGCACTGTAGTGGCACCTGGATGTACATTCCTGAGTCTTTTATCTATTGTAGCTTTGTCTTTTTCTTTCTTTTCATTATATCAGGTATATTGCCCTGTAAAGTGTGGTAATGGTACAGGAATAAAAGATTAAGGAAATTTTAACTTTTCAAAACAGAATTTTTAAGTATAGGAAATTATTTTGTATATTTGTAAAACAAATCATGAAATACTTAACACTTTGAATATGTACAATATATATTTGTTGCGACTCGTGGCTATTGCTGGTGCCAGTGAAATAGTGAGAGGATTTAGAAAATAAAGACAAATGATAAAAGTGGAAGTAAGGTAGAGGCCTGTTCGTGAATGAGAAATGAGGACTGGATAATCACTCTTGGGACATTTGTTTATGATTTTGCATAGTTAACATACAAGACACAAGGCGGCCCAGTGACTAATGACTGATATCGTCTTGACAGGATGTTTTGCTCAAGGCTGAGGTAGCTTCACTGCTTTAGTCACTGTGGCCTTGTCCTGCCCTCACATATACAAGCGATTTCCAGCTTCAGCTATTCCCAAGATATGCATAGGACTTACTCAAAAGTAAAGATAAGCATGCAAGCTGGCTGTTTCTATATTGAACAAAGTAACTAGGTATGAGGACACGGAAGCCCAAGCAAAAACATTTAATATCTGCATGTGCAACAGAATGCTCACTTTTATGTAAAATCACATATGGGGATGTCTATATAAAGAAAACATACTTGAAACTAGTTGTAAATGCTCAACAAACTTGATTCTCTATGAACAAAATAGATGAGCCCTTCACTGCCTTAGACATGGTGAAGATCAGACTCCACTGCATTCACCTAGAAAAGTTCACTTCACTCTCTCCTTTCTTTACCTGGTTCTGATTTTTACCCTACTCATCTGTGACTTGAAACTCCTACTGATTACCTTAAGGGTTTTTTTTTTCCCCTTAGTGTTTGAAAATAGTAATTGTGGGTAAAAGGGGTTGCTGCTAAGACTCAGATATATTTATATTTACATATAATTTTATTTTTGAATCAGCCCTTTCTAAAATAACAAAGACTGTGCTTTGTCCTTCTCTCTTTGAATCAGAACAGCTTCCTCTGATTTTGTCTGTTATATTTTTGTCTTTCCATATGATTTGTGTAAAAGCAGAAGACTGGACCCTCGAATATTTAACACAGAGGGCCACTAGAGTCTTTTTTGTGGAATAGACCACAAAATGTCAAAAGTTTGAAAACAAATTATAAATGTGTTTCTGATATATATATATATATATATATATATATATATCAGATATATATATATCTGATATATATATATAAATATATGTATACATATATTTATATATATATACTTGATGGCATACTTAGCATTTTGACTAGAATAGAAAACAATTATACCTTTGTCTCCATTGAGTTCTTACTATGTGAAAAAAGAAATGCAATTTTATTTACTCTTTGTGGCATCCTACTTACAAGTACTTTCACATCTCCTATCTTCCAACTAGCAAAGCTAAAGCAGTTCAAGTAGTATTAACACTAGGACCTAACCTTAGGGAGCACACCATCCTCAGGAGCCACACATGGTGGGTCACAGTGTACTGTATACACAGTTTCCTTCTGTGAATCACTACTTCAGCTTAGGCTTTTGTTATCATGCACTAATGTATCAGTACAGCTATGTCTTTCCAATTTGGTATTTTCCCTTTTCCATTCCGCTGATGCTAATTAAAATACTGTTTTAAAATGAATATGATTGGTCACACACTTTAATCTTACTGAGTTGATATTGTCTTCCAGGAAAATTTCAAATTCCTGGTCACTCTGTTTGATGTATGCTGTACTCCTTCTACAATTCTGCGTGTTTGTACAAGAACTACCTACACATCTCACAGCCTCTTCCAGGATATTCCCTCTAATTAGACCATGTTCCCTGACATCGCTCTTTGGTTTGCCATCTCCCAGTGATCTCCTATGTCTGCCTTCTTGACTGTTTTTGTTTCTTTCCAGGGCTTAGCTGAAGAGTCATCTCCTGCAGTTTGAGATCTCAAGTGCACATGAACCACCTCCACACTCCATAAAGCATTTATCATATCCTACTTCAATTTCTTGCTCATCCACTATAGCTGCTGGACTCCAATGTCTCCAGTGATGGGGGCCCTGGCTTCAACTTCTACATACCCATGCCTTCATTGTCTGTTCTACGTAATCAATGAGTTAGAAATCAAAACATCATAAGCTCTTAAAGAAAATATATTATTATGTAGTTCCAATTGTAAGTATTTTTGCCTTCCTACTTTAAACTTTAAACCTAAACTACTCTGCCATGAATTTTAATAGTAAAAATGAACCTTATTGCCAAAGAATAAAGACCTCACTTCACTTTTTAAAAATTGAACTGGGTTTGTAACTGCAGCCAGCAGATGACAGGCAGTGTCTCCTTCCCTTTTCCTACTCCACCAACCCCTATTTCCAATAACTATAGTTAAAGTTCAGGCCAACATTTAGTTTTTGCAAATGTTGGCAGTCTCAAAAGAGAAGTAAATAGTATAATGCCCAATGAATTAAAAAAGAGATCAATATTAATGTTCTGTGATTACAGAGTTAACATGCTACTAAGGCATATGCTGAGTAACATCTGATATTATCAACTGCAAGCAAATAAAAAAGAGAGCAAAGCCTTTCTGCTTTCTTAGTCTTCCACAAGCCCTTGCTACATGGCTCCTCTTTGTTATAGCTATGATTTATCTATATGCTATGGTTATGGCTCTTCTATATGTAGAAATAATAATGTTAGTTCAAGGTAAGGAAAACCTATGATCTTTGGTTATAAATAAGTCAAAAGTTTTGATTAAATTGATTTCAAGTATTTGGAGAGTTATTTTACAGATTGTACTAAAATACTTTCCTGCACTTCCAGAAAGATTAGATTACTTTTCCTCTTGCTTTGCAAAACTTTGATTGTTTGCAAAGAAGGCAATCTTACTGTACTAATTCCAATTATCAAAACACTTTGTTCTTTCTTCATGTCTGCAAACTAACATTTTAAAATTATAATAGAAAGAATATAGAATACTAAAATACTACTTTTTCATAGAAACTCAATTAACTTGTCTAAGGCAAGACAACCCATCATCTACACATGGCAATGATATGTAGTATTATTCTAAAACAGGAAAGAGAAAACATTAACTTTTAAGAGGAAAATTTCCTACCATGATTTGTGCTTGCTGTGTGATCAGTTTTGAGAAAACGATGTTCTCCACTGTTCGGTCCTTTCACTAATTCCCAGTGTGAATCTTCAGTAAAATGTGGCTCCCAACCGCAGAAACCAGACTCAAAGTCGCAGGAGAGATGTTGTGCTATCCACACGTAGGGAAGAAAATGGTCAGAGAAACTGAGCTCAGAGCATGCAGCGAAGACTGACTCTACATAAACCAGCCAATTTAGGATGGCAGCAATAGTGTCTGCTTCCTGGAGAGTTTTTCTGATGATCAGAATAGCTACTGTTCCCTTATCCTCACAAATTTTCCATGCTGTCTTTGGAATTTGACTTCTACACTCTTCTTTCACCCAGTTTGGCACATTTCTTTTGAATTGTCCATCTCTACTATATTAACAATACCACATAAAATTCTGATTTTTTTTTTTTTTTTTTTTTGGTGTTACGGATTTACTTGTGAACTATTGAGTTATAGGTTCACCTGCTGAAACTATGGTTTTTAAAAGAAGAATTTAAAAAATCTTGGGTAGCTAATGCATTTGAGGTCAGCCACTCAGTATTCATTTCATTAGACTACCTTCTACAATTTTTCCAAATTAAATGTCTTGCCATTTCATAATTATAGGTAAAGTAGATATTCTGACCTCTGGTTTCCTTATCTTACAAAACTTAAAGCTTCAAGAGAAGTTAAATTTCTACATTTATCATGAAAGAATTGCTTCTAGAGAAAGTCAGTGCTTGGAGGAAGCTCTCTTGATGAACATCTTTCCTAACTTTGACACCAAATTATTGAGGGAAACAGTAGATTTTAAAACACCAGGCATTGAACTCGAACTTCCAGCAGCTTGATTTGTGTTTCTGAGAAATTAGTTTTGAACACTAAATTTCCTTGTCCTAAAATATTAATCACAGTCATATCACCTTCTCTTATACCCTGTTGTCAGGCATAAATTAATACAATTAACGTAAAGTCTAATTTCCAAACATCTCTCTGGATGCAGAGGCATTTTTGTAACAGTTCACGGCTGTGGAATATTAATGGTCAGAGTTTTGATGAGCTCTATAATATCAGAATGCTGTCGCCTTTAATAAAATAAAATATTTACCAAAGTATGTACTGTAACTGAGACTTAATTCCCATAAATGTGTTAAAAGAAAAGCAAGACAATCGTCAAAATATGTAGGTTTTTTCCTAAAACATATAAGTATTTAGCATATTAAATATAATAAGGCATTTAATAGTTACCAGTGTGCATTTGATCTTCTGGATTTCAATATTTATTATTTTACCTTAAACCCCTTGAATTATGTAAGGGAAATATTATAAATAGAAAACCTCAACTTAGGGACCTGGAATTTGACTTATATTTTACAGTGTAGTTAAGTTCTAGAATATTCAATTTTACAGAACCTTTTTAGGAGTACTAGGATAACTGTCACTGGTAAAAACAGCTGGGCAATTTCCCCAGGATTTTAACAGAGGCCATGCCATCCCGGTTTCACAAATTTTCATGGGCTAGATTTTAAAACTTAATTTTCCTGTTTCAAAGAGGAGAGTGTGTTTAGTGTTCTATAGGAAGTTTAAGAATTAACATTTTACTGATGAAACAGCTAGTGAAGTAGTCTGAACTTTTATCCTAAAACTACATTTCAACAGTTTTACAGCTCATAGCTATTTTCTTTTCCTTTTTCTGTTTTTTTGTTTGTTTGTTTTTGTTTTTGTATTTTTATGGCCAGCTCAACCTGCCCTGGGGGTGGGCCTGGCGCAGCATGTGGTGTGTGGATCAAACCCTGTCTCTGCAGTTGCCTAAACTTTCCTAAGCAGGCACTTTTGGCTGCTGAACCATCTCACCGGCCCTCATAGCTATTTTCATGTTGACTATTTTTTGACTTTTAACTTTCTAATTATAAAATACACTGCATTACCTCTTTCTGTGATACAGCACTGCTCACAATTTCAGTAACGCTTATGTTGTAGTTCATCAGTTAGAGGATTAGATTCAGCTGCAACAAAGCTGTGTCTTGCATATTTAAACATGGCATGATATGGGCACAACGGAAAGAATTTCACAGGGGCAGCTTAAAAAAATTCTGTATCATCAAAATTAAAATACTTATGGACCTTCACATTCGCTTCGCTATACTTGAAGAAAAAAATTATGTAGGGGTAGTAATGGAAAAATCTCTTTTTCTGAGGATATATTAAATTTTAATAAAAGTAACACTATTTTGTTTAAATTGAGTGAAAGCACAAGTACTATGACTAAACTTTACTTTTTAAATATATTGATGAATAAAGTATTTACCTTCCCTTTAGGACCAGTCATCAACTTTTTAAAATATAAAAGCCTAATAGGCAAGGCATTTTGATGCATCTTAAAGACACATGGCTGAGCGTGGTGGTAGATGTGTGGAATCCCAGCACTTGAGAGGCAGAGGCAAGAGGACTGCTGTGAGTTTGAGGGCAGCCTACACTTCACAGTGCATTCAAGGCCAACCTGAGCAACAGAGCAAGAACTTGTCTTGAAACAACAGCAAAAAATGCATTGTATTGCACAGGGTCTGTGGTTTACTCATGACTATTGTACTATCTTCCTTTCAGAAGATTTATTATTCAATTACATATTTAAGTTCTCTAAAAGGCCTATCATGAATTTTTTTTCCACACAGAATTTCCCAAATTATTTGGGTTCAACACAAATCTTTCACCCTGCCATCTTTTGAAATACAGTGGAAAATAACTTATAGACATTTTTTTCTGTCATGACTTAAAATTATATGTGTATTGGATCCCTGGTCCTGCCGTGCTGATCCTGCCTCTGGGGCACAGTAAGACTGCAACTCAGACTGGGTGTGATGACACACCCCTGTAATTCCAGCTCTTGGGATGCTGTATACACTGTTTCCCCTTCTCTGTCTAACACACTTCACCTGTATTTGAGATCTATCCATGCTGGAATGCATACCATGAATTAAATATATTCTATTTATAGATGCTCATCAATCAGATGTATCTGTTTGAATATGTTTGTCATGTTATATTTTAATCATTTTGATATACATATTTTTGTGAATCACATGTTTTATTGGTTTTTCCAAGTTTATTGACAAATGAAATTGTATCTATATAAGGCATGCAATGGGGTGATTTGATATATGGATATCTTGGGAACCATGTACAAAATTAAGGTAGCCAATACATCTATCACCTTTCATAGATGTCAGCTGCACATGATGAGAATACTTAAAATTTACTTTGTTAGCATATTTCAGGTATAACTGTAGTCACTATTCGGTCCATCGACTCCTCCAAGGTTGCCCATCTTGAGGTCTCTGACCACCATGAAGCACTTGGGTCCTTGAAGCCATTCTGTATTCTTTCTACACATCATATTGCTTTTAGATCCCACAGTTCAATGTGCCTGTCATCCTCCACCTGGCTTATTTCATTTAGCTACTATTTCTGGGCCAGGATTTGTGTTGCTGTACAAATTAATTCATTTCTGTTTATTGTGGAATGAAATACGTGTGTAGCTCCACTATTCAATCTGTTCACGCACTGACAGAGACTAAGCTACTGTCATACCTTGGCTATGTGAAGAATATTGCAGTAACATGGGAAAACAGATCAGTGTGAGTCTGTGCTGTCCCTGTTTTATACAGGATTGTGTTAACAAAATGAAAAATCTAGTTCTTTGCACTGTCAGACTTCCCCTAGGGCCTGCTGAAGTAATGAGCTCTGGCTTCTGTCTTGAGGAGTCTCTCAGTACTTTGCTTTTAGTTTTTATGTCAATCTCTCTCATGTCCCATCTGCTTTTTCCCTCAGCTTTTCTCACTTCTGAAGCCTCTTTGGCACAGTAGCTTCGAAGTTTAACACTCAGATGAGTCACCTGGGACTTTGTCACAGTGCAGCTTTCAGTATTGTCAGGCTGGGCTGGAGCCTCAGCTTCCAGTTTTGGAACTAAGTCCCAGATGTTCCTGCAGCTGGAGTCCTCAGAGTCCATGGCAGAAGCAACACAGCAGCAAACCTCACCAGTACTTTTCATTTATCTCTCTCAGAAAGTCATGGGGCTCAGGAACTACAACTATTATAGTAATGAAAGCACTTGAGTGGCAATTCTCCTCTTCTGAAAACCACACTAACTGAGGAATACCAAATGACAACGTCTACATGCTTCTATTTCCTGTGTCCTCAGCATATGGGCAACACTTGTGGAGCTACTCAACCTGCCCTTGTGACCCTTCCATCCCTGAGATTCATTCTATAGTGGAGTGCGAGGAAGATGAGGGGCACCTGGTCTGTGCTTCATGAAGCTCTAGGCTTTCTTTGTTAAAATTTAAAAAAAAATCTTCATAGTACCAATTTGTTCATGCAAAACATAAATTTAAAAGTACACTTATTATTTTTTTTTCTTGTTTCAGAACCTTTGTTTGTTTATTCACTCATTTTTATGGCCGGCTCAACCCGCCCAGAGGGTAGGGCTGGAGCAGCATGTGGTGCCGGGGATCGAACCGCAGTCCCTGAAGCCGCCCAAGCTTTCCCAAGCAGGCGCTTTAGACCACTGAGCCATCCCGCCAGGCCCCTAAAAGTACATTTAAAATGTCTTAAAATACTTTTAAGTTTTAAAGGAAGGTTTCTCGTCCTATAAGAATATAGGCATGTATTTGTATGCATAAATATATTAAATATTTCAATGTAGAAAATAATGTAAGTTTATAAGAATTTTAGCAATTTAATTCCATTTATTCATAAGAATAAATTCTCTATGGCAAAATAGTCACCATATGCTTACATGAAAGAGTCCTTTGGGCTTCATGATGGAGGAACTCATCTGTGTGTGTGTGTGTGTGTGTGGGTGTGTGGGTGTGTGTGTGCATGTGCGTGTGTGCATGCATGTTTGTGTGTGTGAAATATAGCTATAATTTAAAGTTCTGTGTTTTAACCCCTATCATCATTATTATCATTGATAAATAAGACAAGTTTAAGTTGAAAATGAGAGGTTTAGGAAACTTAAAAGATTATCATGTAACAATTTTTAATAAGCATAGTATTCTTCCCCATCACGCAAAGGAAATACCTGAATGGTATTAACATTAGCTGTATTACAAAAAAGTCAGATAAGTAAATAAAGAAACTTTAATAAAAAGAAAAATAGGAAAATACATTCAAAATCAAATGAAGTATATTCCTAATAGTCTATTAAATAATTCAACTAAGAAAATACATTAAACAAGAGCACGAAAATCACTTATTTTAGGGAAAAGTAAGGAAAAAAAAGCTAAACTTTTCAATGTATAATAGAAAAATAGATTTTTCAGTTCCTGAAACTAACACTAATAGAAACTATTAAAAAGATGAATTTTCTAGAAAGAAATGGACTAATGTGTATATAAATAATTTATAAAAACAAAAAAGAACCTAACATATAATAGAGAAAAAAGTCTTACATTATTCTTTTTAAATGCAAAGCTCCACTGAGATCATGTTGTTCAGTAGATTGTTTGTCTTAAAGCTCAAAATTTGAGAAATTAGCTGAATCAGTGTTTATGATCAGGCCAGCAGGGATTCCTCCCTTATTTTCTCATTTTCTCCTCCCAGGGTACTGTCTTTATTTCTCAATAAAATCCACCATCAAGAAAAACATGTTTTACAAAGATCTTTTCATTAAGAAGCTAACATTTACTGCAGTATTTCCTACCACTCAAACAAAATTTTCACTATTTTAGTATTTATATTAAAATGACAAAATAAATGTCAAAGCTTTAATATATTTTAAAACCACTTTATTTGCAATATACAAAACAGATTAATTTAGTTGGAATTCATGGTTTCTTTTTTTTTTTTTGCTTTTTTGAGACAGGGTTTCACTGTGCAGTTCAGGCTGGCTTTGAGCTCACTTTTGTAGCCCAGGCTGGTCTCGAACTCGCAGCGATGCTCCTGCCTCAGCCTCCCAAGTGCTGGGATTACGGGCGTGAGCCACCATACCCGGCTGAATTCATGGTTTCTAAAGAGACACAAGAATCTGGGTTGCTAAATTATCTTCCAAAGGTACCATCATGGTGAGTATAAATTAATTTTCACTTTTTTAAAAATATGACAAGCCTTAAACGTTAATAGCATCTCTTGCCATTCTTCCATCACACATTCTGCTTAAGAGGCCTGAAAGAAATGTGGTCAAGTCTGCCCTCATGATCGCTAGTGGTGGCTGAGGTGACCTTGTCCTCATCATGGCTGTACTGGAGGTAATGGAAGCCCTCCTCCTACCCCTGCCACTCCTTTTTTCCTCTCTCCCTCCCCTTACCTCCTCCTCCTTGCTTTCTAACAATCACTTTCAAGATAATTGGTTAGGAATGGAAGAAAAATCAAATATCTGATAAAGATCAACAATCCACAACATATCTCTAAAAGGAGTGACATGGAGATGCTTTCTCATCTCCATCTTATTCTGTAGCAAAGTGCATATACATGTCTGCACACAAACACAACACCAGAACTACTCACTTTTGAAACAGCAGAGATGGTATGTGCAATCTTAGTAATAAACACCAAAATATTAAAATGACACAGAGACCAGTGAATTATAAGTGCTATACATTTTAGGTGAAAATGTTGGTTTTAGGACTGGGGAGATAGCTGAGTAGAATAAGCACTTGCCTGGCAAACAGAGAGCCCTGAGTTCCATCCCCAGTACCACAAAAAAAATGAAAGAAGGAAGCAAGGAAGGAAGGAAAGAAGGGAGAAAGAAAGAAAGAAAGAAAGAAAGAAAGAAAGAAAGAAAGAAAGAAAGAAAGAAGAAAATATTCATTTAACTTGTTTTGGAGAAATTATTTATCTTCACACAAACAGGATTTCTTAACTCCAACAGTCATGACCTAGGGCAGGTAAGTATACAAGCTCTCAGTTCACTTACAGCAAGTTGATGGATCTTCATCACTCGCATCAGAGCAATCCTGCTGAGAGTCACAGACGGATTCTCGGGCAATGCACTGGCCACTGGCACAAGTGAATTTGTCCAGTGAGCAAAGCTCATTGGAGTGGTTCCGTCCACAGGCATACACCCGCAGCCGATCAAGCCCAATAAAACTTCTCTGGCTCAAAATAACACCTTCAAAAATAATCTGCAAGAGGAAAATGATCAATCTATGAACTTGTAATCTCCTTTACTAAACAAAAATCATAACCCTGAAGAAAGATGATAGAGATTAAATAGTAAACAGTGATTTAAGGAAAACCAACTACAACTAATAACAAAGTTCATATCTGATAAATTTAAACCCACTCTCCTGACCCAATCAATATGTTTACTTCACTAAAACCACCCAAAATAAGCAGAAATACAGTATCTTGCTTAACTATCCAAATGTCCTTAACTGCAAACTTATTACTTGGGATTCAAATTCAGAGCTCACTATTTCCATGGACACTGAAAAGTAAATGATGGATTCCCTGATTGAGCAATATAGGAAAGAAATAGATCACATGAAACAGTTTCTAAGAGATATACAAGAAAATACCACCTCAATCACAAGCTGGCAACCTGTATAAATGAAAGTGAAGACAGAGTCTCAGCTGTTGAAGACACAGTTGCAGGTAATAAAAAGTTAAGGAAGGATCTCTTAAAAACAACCAGGATGCAGGAAAAAATAAGTCAACATCTGCAACATGATGCAAAAATGAACAACATGAGATTAATAAGAGAAAGAAGGAGTCAACACAAATAATATAAAAAGAATATGGGCAGAAGTAATATCAGAGTGTCAATTAACACGTAATAAACAGCATAAAGTACATATAAAACAAAAAAGAAGTAATAGCAGAAAACTTTTCAAATTTGAGAACACAATCAGACATTCAGTTAACTGAAGCATATAGAACTCCAAATAACATCAACCAGCCTAAAAACACACCCAGACATATGAGACTTAAGATCCCAGAAATCCAACAAAAGAATAATATACTAAAAGCTGCTAGAGAAAAGAAACAGATCACATTTACAGGAAAACCTATCAGAATAACAGCAGATTTCTCTTCACAAACCATGAAGTCAAAAAGAGCATGGAGCAGAGTGGTTCAACTCCTCCATGAAAACAAATTCCAACCCAGACCGCTATACCCAGCAAAACTCTCCTTCAAGCATGAGAGAGAAGTGAAATACTTCCATGACAAGGAACAACTAAAGAATTTCATGACATCAAAGCCAACACTACAAAGTATACTAAAAAAAAAAAAAAAAAATAGAGAGGGACCAAAATGATCAGAACTCAACAAATGAGAATAGAAAGAACCCATCAAATAGGACAACCAATTAAACACAGAAGGAAAAGGTGTATGCAGTAGTAAGTAAAACTCATGTCAATCATAAGTCAGTACATTTCAATTATAACCATCAATGTAAATGGACTCAATTCTCCAATAAAAAGTAATAGACTGGCAGAGTGGATAAGGAAGCAAAATCCAACCATATGCTGTATACAAGAGACACACTTAACTCATAAAGAAACTCATGGACTAAAAGTTAAAGGGTGGAAAACAATACTACATGCTCCAGCACTTCAACCCAAGATGGTCAAATGAAATAAAGAAGGCCACTATATACTGGTTAAGGGAAAAATTCTAGATGAAGATGTAACACTCATAAATATGTATGCATCCCACACGGGAGCATCAAGTTATGTAAGACAAACCTTAGTAGACATGAAAAATCTCATAGCCAATACCACAATCTTAACAGGAGACCTTAACACCCTTTTATCCCAAAAAGACAGGTCAAGCAGACAAAAAATTAGCAAAGAAGTAGCAGAGCTGAACCAGAACCTGAAACAACTGGACTTAGTGGACATACACAGAGTGTTCCAACCAAACACTTCAGAATACACATTTTTCTTCAGCTGCACATGGGACACTTTTTAAAATAGATCACATATTAGTCCATAGATCTTGCTTAAGTATATGCAAGAAAACAGAAATTATCCCATGCATGCTATATGACCACAGTGCAATGATACTGGAAATAAATGACAAAACAAAACATAATAAATCCAGAAATACATGGAAATTAAACAACGCTCTTCTCAGCAACCAGTGGGTTACAGATGAAATTAAACAAGAAATTAAACAATACCTACACTTTAATGAAAATTCAAACACAACATACCAGAATTTATGGGACGCAATGAAAGCTGTTCCTAGAGGGAAGTTTACAGCTCTGAACTCATACATTAAGAAAACAGGAGGAAGCCAGGTGTGGTGGTACACACCTATAATCCCAGCACTTGGGAGGCTGAGGCAGGAGGATCACTGCAAGTTTGAGACCAGCCTGGGCCACAAAAGTGAGCTCAAGACTAGTCTGAACTACATAGCGAGACCCTATCTCAAAAAGACCAAAAAAATAAATAAATAAATAAAATAAAAAGGAGGAGAACAAATAACTACTCTAATGCAACATCTAAACCGACTAGAAACAGAAGAGCAAATGAAATCAAAAGCCCAAAGACGTAAGGAAATTATAAAAATTAGAGCAGATATTAATTCAATTGAGACAAACAAAACAATACAAAAAATTAAAGAATCAAAAAGCTGCTTCTTTGAAATACTAAATAAAATTGATAAGACCCTAGCTAACCTCATCAAAAAGAGGAAAGAAAGGACTCAAACAGTAAAGAATGAAAAGGGTGGAATTACTATAGACCCAGGAGAGACTCAGAGGATCATAAAAAGCTACAATGAGAATCTTTACTCTCACAGAATTGAAGACACAGAAGAAATGGACAGATTCCTAGAAAAGTGTAAATTGCCAAAACTGAATCAAGAAGATGTAAGAACTCTCAACAACCCAATAATAGCCAATGAAATATGAAATGTAATAAAAAGCCTACCGACAAAGAAAAGTCCAGAACTTAATGGATTCACCACTGAATTCTACAAGAAATTTATATAAGACATAAGCCCAATATTCCTCAACCTCTTCAATTAAATTGAAAAGGAAGCAATCCTTCCAGAATCATTCCTAGAGGCTAGTATTACACTGATACCAAAACCAGAGAGAGATGCAACTAAAAAAGAAAACTACAAGCCAGTTTCTTTCATGAATATAGATGCAAAAATCCTCAATCACTCGTCACTAGAATACAACAAATCATCAAGAAGATTATACACCACAACCAGGTAGGATTCATTCCAAGGATTCAAGAATGGTTCAGTATATGCAAATCTATAAATGCAATACACTATATCAATACAGCCAAGACCAAAAATCACATGATCGTCTCAATTAATGCCGAAATGCATTTGACAAAGTGCAACACTCATTCATGTTCAAAGTCCTACAGAAACTTGGAATAGAGGGCCGCTACCTCAACCTGATAAAAGCCATCTACAACAATCCAACAGCTAGCTTAATTCTAAATGAGGAAAAACTTGGTACAAGACAAGGATGTCCCCTGTCGCTACTCCTATTCAATATAGTTCTGGAATCATTAGCTATAGCCATAGAGAAGAAAGAGAAATTTAAAAAAAAATAATAAAAATAGGCAAAGAAGAAGTTAAATTATTATCATTTGCATGATAATTTATTTAGAAGATCCCAAAAAAATCCAACAAGAAGCTACTAGAATTAATATACAAATTTAGTAGCACACTAGGTTACAAAGTCAACACACAAAAGTCAGTGACATTCCTCTATACAGATAACAAATGCACTGAGAGAGAAGTTAGAGAAACAATACCTTTTATGATAGCACTGAGTAAAATGAAATACCTAGGAATTAACCTAACTAAAGAAGTAAAAGAGCTTTTCAATGCGTAAGAGTGTTCTTGCAAGAAGATGATGTGTGTTAGAATAATAACAACCAAATTTATGGGACACAATGAAAGCAGTACTAGGAGGAAAGTGAATGCCCATACTCAAAACCAAAAACAAATGGACAAAAAAAAAAAAAAAAAAAAAAAAAAAAAAAAAAAAAAAAAAAAAAAAAAAAAAAAAAAAAAAAAAAAAAAAAAAAAAAAAAAAAAAAAAAAAAAAAAAAAAAAAAAAAAAAAAAAAAAAAAAAAAAAAAAAAAAAAAAAAAAAAAAAAAAAAAAAAAAAAAGACCAAAGTAAGCCTAGATAAATATACAAATTATAATAATTCGTTTTATGATCCTATAGAAGTAATACCAATCTAAATTTAAAATTATCATGAGGAATGAACTACAAATATAAGAACAGAAATCACTGAAATTCATATTTCAATTATTGGAAGAACTGATTCTTCACAATAATAAAATAGATACGCCCTGAGCAAAGATACACCCTTACCAAAACCGGGGGCGAGGATATGTGGAGAGTGTGTTGAAGAGACACAAATCAAAAATCAACACAATTAAAAGGTGAAAAGGTGAAATCAGAAGAAATTCAAAGACACCTAGATTTATGTTATGTGAATCATCAAACTTGAGTCAAGAAGTTATAAAAGCCCCTAACAGGGACTGGGGAGATAGCTCAGGGGCACAAGTGCCTGCCTGGCAAGTGTAAGGTCCTGAGCTCGATCTCTGGTTCAAAAAAAAAAAAAAAAAAAAAAAACTAATAAATAACAGATAAAATTGAAGTAATAATTTAAAAGTCTACCAACTAAGTGGTCTGGACTACAAAGACAGTAGCAGTGATTTAACAGTAACACTCTTTCAAGTTCTTCAGTTGAAGTTTGTTTTTGGTTTTGGGTGCAGAGGACCAAACCCAGGGCTTCACAGCTTGCTGGGCAAAGCATTCTAGCACTGAGCTAAATCCCCAGCTCCTCTTCAAGTTCTTTAATAAAAGTGAAAAGGAAAGCATACTGAAAAATTTCCCCTCTAAAGTCCGGAGCAAGATATGGATGTCCACTCTCAGAACTTCTGTTCAGCATAGTCTTCAAAATTTTACCCAGAGAAATCAGACAGGAAAAGAAATAAAAGCCATATGTATAGCAAAGGATGAAGTGAAATGATTACTATTTGTAGAATTCATGATCACTAGAGAGAAGACTCAGAAAAATTCCACCAAAAGAATCCTAGAATTAACAAGTAAATTCAGCAATGCAACAAAATGCAAAATCAACATACAAAATATATGTTATTCCTTAAATAATAAACTCACAGAGAAAGAAATTCGAATTTAGAAAAATAATAACATTTACAATAGAAAAATAAAAAGAAAGCTACTTATAAATTAACTCAAGAAGTAAAAGCAATGAAAACTATATACTCTAGAATCTGAGTATGGTGGCACACACCTGTAATTCCAGCTTTCAGAAGGATGAGGCAGGAGGAGCCTTGCAAGTTTAAGACAAGCCTCAGATACAAAGTGAGCTCAAGGTTCAGCCTGGACTGCATAGCAATACTCTGTCTCAAAAACACACAAAGAGAAGAGAAGAGAAAGAAGAGAAGAGGAGAAGAGAATAGAAGAGAAGAGAAGAGAAGAGAAGAGAAGAGAAGAGAAGAGAAGAGAAGAGAGAAGAGAAGAGACTATATGCTCTTAAAGAGAAGACCGAAAAAAAAAAAAAAAAAGTTTGAAAACATACAGCTATCCTCTGTTCATGGATAGGCAGAACCAGCATAATAAAAAGGATGTATTTCCCAAACTGGAAAACAGATTTAATGACAATCCAAATCAAAACACCAATAACATTTCTCACAGAACTATTGAAAACAATTCTAAACTTCATATGGAACTGAAAAAGACTCAGAATAGCAAAAGAAATCCTGAGTAACAAGAGCAAAGGAGGTAGCACCACAACCTCAGATCTGAGGTTATACTACAAAGCTACAGAGATAAAAACAGCATGGTACTGGTAAAAAGGCAACACATAGATCAATGGAACAAATAGAGAGTACGAAAGCAAGTCTATTTATCAATAAATAGATGCAACCAGAGACCATAATCTTAAATGAAATAAATCAGACCTGCATGTGCAAATATAGTACTTTCTCACTAGTGTAAGAAACTGAATGAGTAAATAAAATCTGAAAGATAAAATAGGTACTGTGAAGAGGAAAATAATCGATGCAATTGGAAGGAAATCATGAGAGGAAGAGGACTGGAGAGAGAGGGGGGTGGAGAAATATAACTATGTTCGTATGTAAGATAGCTTAGGTAACTACGCTGCTGATTTCACCTGGCCTATGGAAAGAAATTAGTACTTTTATTTTCTCTTCTTAGTTTAGAATAACTTTTTTCCTTCAATTTTGCATGCAGATATCTGATAATTTAAACAACTAACTTGAAGACAACACTATACAATACAACAAATATTGTCAAATTCATATCTTGTTTAGTAAAATGTTGTATTGCTTCTTTTTTTTTCAATCCTTTTATTGTTTAAATTTAACAATGGTTATATTACATATTTTCATCATCGGATCAGTTTAGATTAATACATATAGGTATATAAGATTGATCAAACAACTAAACATTAACCTTTCTAAATGTATTGCTTCTAATACTTTCATTATTACAATTTTGTATTCACTTTAAAAAATAAAAAGAGCAAGGCCAGGCACATTCAGCTATTTGACCTCTGGCAAAGAGGCCAAATTATACACTGGAAGCAAGATAATTTATTTACCAAATGGCTTTGGGAAAGATGACCATCAAAATGCAGAAGACTAAATCTAGACTCATACCTTGCACAAGATACAAAACTAAAATGAAAATGTGTCAAAATTGTAAATGATGTAATGGAAACACATACTCCTCTGAGAAGTAAAGAAGATACAACTTGAAATCACAAGGGTCAGTAAGGACTTTCTGAACAAAAATCCAATTTCATAAGAATTCCTTCAGAGGACTTATATCTAGAATATACATATAAAGAATTCAAAACACTGCATCCCAGAGCCTGAGGCCAATCAAAAAATGGGCAACTGAAGTAAATAGATACTTCTCAGAAATTCCAAAAAGCAAAGATGTTCATTGATTAGCAATTTAGTGAATGCAAAATAAACCACTCTGAAACACCATCTTACTCTAAAGTAATAAATTTACTTTCTTTATGTTTTATTTTATCTTTGAGTCAAATGACAAGATAAGTGTTAATCTTCAGTTTGTGGAGAGAGAGATTCACTGAGTACCTTTTTCAAAAGTTTTACAGCTAAGTGCTAGCTTATAAAATTCAAAGTTTCAAAGTATTAATTCAGAGACTACAGCATTTCCATGGCTCAAGGCTCCAATATTACAAATACATGTAATACTAAATGTGTACATATTTGTAGTTTGGGAATTTTCCTTCAACACAGGGAAAATATATGAACTATATTATAAAAGGATGAAATCTCTTTCATAGGCCATCCACAAGACTAGTCTCTTTTAAAACTTATACTCAAGCATAAATAGACCTGTATGCTATATAAAACACAAAATCTCAAGTTAGTATTTTAAGAAACAACATGCATTGAATTCCTCTGGCCATAGGTATGTTTCAAACACAGCTTGATACAGATACAATAATCCAAGTATTTTAAAGATATGAATCAGTACATTCAGAATATTCACACATGTATTTCATGGACTTTCAGCATCCACTTCCATCTATCGTGCCCACAATAATTGCTGCTTCTCTTGTGAAAGGCAGGGATCTGGGGCTGCTACACAGGAGCTAACCGAGAAAGGGACAGCTCTGACCAGGGTAGACACACTAATTCCTCTGCTCTTGGGAAATTTGGTCCTCCGAGGGCCAGGTGTACTTAATTATTACTTTGTTCCCAGATATGCAATTCTACAATAATTTAAATGTAAATTCAAGTTTAATAGTTAATCATAAATTCATTACTTCAAAACTAAAAGCTAAACTTATGATTAAAAATACTTGCTTATTTCATTTTATACCTTAAATGTCTTCAGACCTTCTGGTATCAACAGATCTGCTTTCACCCATTTGCTCTGAGTTGATGTATTATATGTCCAAAATAATTCTTCTTCCTTTGACTTAAAGGAAAAGAAACTCTATGTTCACAATGATATATATGTTTTCTTAATTACATTTTAGTATATAAAGGAGCAATAAATAAACAATGTATTCATAGTAAGCCTACTTTTGTAGTAAAGTATATCAAATACATATAATTAACGAAATTCAGAGTGATATTTCTATTCATACATAGAGTGTGCACTGGTCATATTCAACAATCTTTTTAAATTGTTTTCATGGATAAAGAGTCATGGTGCATAACGAAAAGTTTAAATAGACTCTTGAAAGAAATCAAATGCTGTTTCAAAAATAAAATTCTAAAGAGCAACTGCCAATACCAGCAATTTAAGTGTTAATGTCAATTGTATGATTATATTATTTTTTTGCACTCAAAAAATTTGCATTTATTTTCCTGAAAACCAGGTACTGGGATATCATTAAAGACTGAGGTCTTCAGACATTCTTTGGATCTAATACATAATTGCAATAGTCATATTCTCACCTATATAAAAATTCAAAACAGAAAAGTTACTCTTAAAATCATTTGTCAATAAAACCTGCCTGAAACTTATACAGTATACATGGCATGTATACTACTTTATAACACAAAATTTCTCAGAACACACATAAAAATATAATAATTTATTATATTTTATAATTTTGCCATGTTACTAGAAAGGAAATAGATAATGGGCAAACTGAAAAAAACATTTAAAGCACTTCCTGTACCACCGCAATATTACTGTTTCCTGTGGAGCAATGTATCCCAAGTTCCACATCGTTCATATTCCCTATAACATGTTTACAGTTCTGACCATTCTATAAAAGGCCATTTTCACTCTTCCAGAGCATACTATATTACATACCTGTACAATGATTCACTGCTAATTTCCAAAATGTATAAAATTTTCACTATACACTGTGAAACAAGACATTTGTAAAAACTTGCTGTATATTCCATAGCTGTGTTTACAGAATTGGTCTTTATGATTTATGACCACACGTTCAAGTCCTTAGATAATTCTTTTTTTTTTTTTTTTTTAGATTTTAAGAAACATCCACATAAATGCGACATTTCCTGAGAGAGTGCAGAATGTTCAAAATGTAGGATATATTTATTTTTCATGTATCAATATGAGCTACAGATGTCTCAGGTCAATCTCTGAAACTTGTCTTGTTTGCCTTTTACTATGAAACAGAGAACAAAGGTTGGTAACAGCAAGTCCTCATGTGAGGGAAACAGGACAGTTTTGACACTCATATGAGCACTTATCTCTCCACTCCACTACATTATTTCATTCATATCCAAGATTCTCGGAAAGTGAATCCATTTCCCAATTAGTCCTCTACACTCTGACTTCCACTCTGAATTCCCAAGTCCTAAATATTTTGTAAAGCAATGCAAATCCATAAGCACACACTTCATGTCAGTGCTCATTCATATCAACTAGTGAGCCTCCACCACACGATGACACATGTGAGATGAACATGTCCCTACTCGGTGGTTTTTGCATCCCAGCAAGGTGCACTAGTTATTAATGTTGAACTGTACAACAAGTTCTTCCAATTATTTCCCACACATTTTCATTTATTTAGCATCAAGACATACACATCTTCCATAAGTGCTTTTCGCGACACTGTTTGGCATTTGCATCATCACATCTCCCATCGGCTATTTTCTGATAAACATTTAGAGTAATGATGCCTTTCTTCCCCATGATGACTGATTTGCCTGTTTTTTACCTGAACAACATATTTAGTTTTGAAAAAGGAAAAAGAGCTCTTTCCAAGCTTGGGAGTTTTCATATGTGTTAATTTCATATACTAATTGAGTCCTGTGTCATACCTACATAATTTGGAGAAGACATATTTCAAGGAAACCTTAGTATAGCTTTAAAAACCATATCATACAAAAATACTGTATATGGTATTTCTTTTCCAAATGTTATGTCCGCTCAGTATGCCACTGGAAAGCATGTAAATGATATCTCAAGCAAGTCACCCTAAATCCATTACTCACTGGCATGGAGCTGATCAAGGAAAAAGTAAGCTAGTTTGCAATTATTATTACTTTATAAGTGGTAGAGATCTATCTCAATAAGAGGTAGTCTGTACAAACTGAAAGAATATCAAGTTGAAGCACACTGTGAAAGAGTATTTTTTGCCAGGCAACATATCTTCACATTTATTTTCTACTTTTCCCATTCTAATGTTCACTGGAAGTAACCCAAGTGACCTTTACTATTATCATTTAATATAAGTATGCTCAGATTGGTGAACAACATTCTATTTACAGCAAATATAAATGACATTCTCATCAAAGATATTTCTTTCAGTGGCATGCTGAGTCTTTTAAGTGAGTGAGAAAGCATCAATTTTTGTCTTATACATCTTTTGATGAAGTTTTTCAGCAGTGACTATCATGTTACATATATGCAAGATAACAAAAAAAGTGTCAGGAAAGACAAGATGTTTAGCAGGACACAAGGTGTACCCAGTGGGTCAACACTCTCTATTCTATGTATCAAATTCATTCTGACTTCTTTCCTATAATGTATGACAAGAATTCTGGTTAAATCCATTTTTATTAGATTATATGACATCTGAAGACAATTTATTCTCATTCTTTTCCTATACACTCTAAAGCCACCAGAAGAATGACACTGTTGATTTTCAATCAGTCATAACTCTATTAAACATATGGAAATTTTTAAATTCCATTACTGATGTTCAGGTTATATTAAAACAATCCTTGAGATTAGAATATACAAGATTTAAATTTATAATTGACTTTAGGTTATTCATTGACAAAACAAATTGATTATTTGTCATGTGAATAATACTACATAGGATTTTCCTGTGTAAGTAGCTTCAAATATAATTTAAACTCTCCAAAAGGTTGTCCAGAAAGTTTTTACTATGCCATCATTGAAGGAGAAGAGTGGAAATTACAGAAGATTGCAGTATCTCACCATACCTTGTTCACAGGTGGTGGGCATGGATCTAGGTCACACTAACCAAAATATTGTTGGCACATGAAGACATATGGGCCATGAGTGACTTCTGTGTAAAGTTTAGCTTTTGATTTCTAGTTTTGAGGTGATTTTGTCTCTTTTTTGTAGAATTGCTACCATTTATATAAAAAGATTTATTGTGATGCAGAAAGGGTAGGGAAATTTTTCCTCTCCACCTCTACCCATTCAAATTACCAAATTAGATGAATTAAAGCCAACAAATGAAGACCAATCATGACAAACTACCAAAAGGCACAGTAATATAACACCGTTCCAGAATGCTAAACATCATATCTCTTCCTCACAACAAAGAAGTATATACTATGATTTCTAATGAGAATATTGATCCAGATGTCTGACTAAGACACTTGAGTATGTCTATCTTCTATAAGAAAGAAAACCAAACAGGATGAAAATAGTACAAAAAAGAAAAGAAAGAAGGTGGGGGAGATATCTGCTAAATGTTCAAATATCTTGAGGATGAGCATCTAACCCTGAGGGTTAAGACTATGTTCAAAGTTCACCCAAAAGGTAAGGCAAAAGAAAATGCTGTTCACAGTTTGTGGATGGCACCAGACAAGGAGAAATGATGAATGTGTTTAGATGACAAATGTGTTTCCTATTGTGTAGAAGTCTTAACAGGATTTACTGAAAGCATGCTGAGTTGCAGGAAATTCACTTGTATACCTTACCGTTCCCCTTTATTCCAGTGTCACAACTCCTGCAATGATTGCCAAATGCCTGCAATTTCTGAAATGACTACTGCGTTCCCTGTAGTTGTTTTACTCCCATCTAGAAATAATTTTTCTTCACAGTACAGAAGCGCCTCTTGCCTTTTCCCTCTAGTAGAGAACTGCCTGTGGGCCCGCAAGGCTGTGATTCACAGACAACATCAGCGCAGCCTTCTACCAGGTTGTCACTTTTTTTATTCAAAGGGTGCATTTGTTTCTATTAAATCATCAGCTGTCAGTCTTTAGAGGCCACTTGTTTGATATTGCTTGCTTACCATTTCCCCACCTTCAAAGCTGACAAGAGTATCTCTGGGCTGCTCCTATCATCCCAAGTCTTTCTGACTTCACGGGGGAAGGGCTTCTGCATGGAAGGCCTCGGGTAATTACACTGAGCCATCAAAATAATTCCAAATAACCTTCCCATCCCAGTGTCAGTAATCTGAACCATGTCTGCACAGGCTCACTTGCCAAGGAATTCACCTTCCCACATTCCGAGGACGAGGCTGTTGACATCACTGCGGGACGATTCTGGGTGACTCACTGGTTGTATTTTGTTAACTTTCAATTTTGAATTGCCAAAGAAAAATGTTGGTGCACAAAAGGGGAAGAAATATAAATACAAAATCCTCTAAAATTTAAAAAGAAAGCATTTAAAATTCTGTTTTTCCATGTATGTTTAGATTAAAACAATAGAAGTCTTTAAAAAAAATAGATGTATCTACTTGTACGGAAACAAATAACTTTTTTCTGTATTGATAGTTTCAGTGATAAATTGATCGGAAATCCAAACAGATCGCATCAGGGTTTCAATAAAGTATACTAAGCAGGCTGAGCCAGCCATAAAAATAAATAAATAAACAAAAGTTCTGAAACAATAAAATAAATAAAATTAAAAAATAAAAAGTATACTGAAAGCAGTTGTGTATGTGCACACCTATAATCCCAGCACTCAGGAGGCTGAGACAAGAGGATGTTTGGGAATTTGAAACCAGACTGGACTAAAAGGCGAGCTCAAGGCCAGCATGAAGTGCACAGTGAGATCCTGTTACAAAAAGACAAAAAAAAAAAAAAAAAAAAAAAAAAAAAAAAAAAAAAAAAAAAAAAAAAAAAAAAAAAAAAAAAAAAAAAAAAAAAAAAGTTGACAGTGATGCTGTTACAAAATCCTTAACGTTTAGATAAAACTGTGAAATAGAAACACAAGTTGTCAAAAACAGAAAGTTCACTTATTGAGGGCCAGCCAAGTAGCTCCATGGATTAAAGCACCTGCGAGCAGGCACAGGGGCCTGGGTTCAGTCCGAGGGACACTGTGCCAGCCCCACCTGCAGGTGCGCTGAGAAGACAATTGAGACTGGGCATGGTGGCAAGCACCTGTAATCCCAGCCCTTGGGAGGCTGTGAACAGGCTGATCACTATGAGTCTGATCTAGTAGTGAGGCCATGAACACCCTTAGACTCTTCCCTAAAAATACAAAAAAAAAAGTTCACTTATTAGGTGAATTTAACATATGGCTATTTCTTACCTCGGCGTGATACAGTCCCACTCTTAGAATACTGCTCTCCATGAAGTAGCGAAACTGAACATGGCATCTCCTACCCAGGCAGCAACACACAGAGCTGTTTAAGTAAGCCCTGCTATCAACGTGGCTGGGAGCAAAAGGGTGCTTTGCCCCTACCCATACATAGTAGCCTAAAGACAAAAGGAAAAGAGCCGCTAACTATTACAGGAAGAGAGACAAAACTATTACATATCTAAAATTTTTAACTCAAGGCTCCATAGCACAAGTGCCTGTCTGGCAAGTGCAAGGTTGTGAGTTTGAACCCCAGTCCCGAATTTTAAATATTCTCTGTTACCAAGTGATGTGAAAGTATCATTCATTTATGTATTTTATAGTACATAAAAATAATTTCAATCCATTTTCTCTTCTGATATTTAAAACGAAGTTGGAATCTTCTTGAATCCATAATATTACTATCTTAGATATATAGAGAATTTTTATAATGTTTATCACAAAATTTGAAATAATTGATTTCTTTATACATTAGTAAATATCCCCATAGTTTCTAAAAACTATAGATTTAAATTACATGAAACATATTTCCTAAAACTTTAGGCTTTAATTAAATTAGTAGAATAACTTATGATTTTACCTGTGATTTAAGCATAGAGAAATTATTAAACAATATAAACATGTTTAAAAAAGAGAGTAAAATAAGAAAAAACATTCCAAAAGATCAAGAAAGAACCGATATGTCTAGTACAAACACAACAGAGAACACAGCGTTCATGGACATTGTCAGTAGAAGAAAGCTATCTCAGTTTGAATTTTGACTGATTCAAATTTCACAAAAGAGAACAAAACTGAGTCAAACCAGAGGGAAGCCAAAGAACGAAGCAAAGAACCCGGCTTATGAAACACTGCTGGATTCTAACTAAGTTACAATGCAAAGGTAAAAATAATAATCATGGTATAAGGATATCTAACCTAGTATTGGTACACAGATAAGGCCTTACAGAGATAAATAGGGCTGCAACAAAAATGGTTTTTAAAAAGAGTTGAGAACAAGGAGAGGAGTGGGAAGGAATGGAAAGGGTTGAAAAAGAGAACAAATTTCAACGAAAAAAGCCTACAGAAATTTTGGTTCTGAACTATCAGCAAAGAACTAAGGCCACTGTGCAATCCACTGACCTATAGTCAGAGGGAGGGAGATAAAGAGACTGATAATGTGCCAGAGCATATCACACAGCACAAAGCCCCGCTAGAACCAGAACCCAGAAATCCTAAGCTGACCTTGATGTGGGCGAGTCTAAAACTACAGGGCAGTGATGGTGAACCTTTCGCACCTTCCAGAAGTGCAAATAATCTACTGCAGCACACATGCCATAGGTTTTCTACCTACTCAGTGGGGAACACAAACTCTGAGTTTACCTCCAGGAATCCTATAAACTTCTCTCAATGAAAATCAGAGGAATATCTTTTTACGTTTGCACTTAGCAAAGAGGAAAGGGAACAATATGAAAAAAAAATGTACTATTCTAAACAAGATGTGTATTCATGAAAAATATACTTTATCACAACCTGAGTCACTAGGGCCGCACCAGAGTCTAAATGACAAATAAATATCCAACTCCATTCAAGTTTAGCCTTCCATGGGAAGGAGGAGGGGAGGATAAAACCCAAACCTCTCCCACCACCACCCCACTCAGCCTTCCTGTCTCATCTAAGGTGGGGAGGACAGGCTATTAATAAACCCTTTGAAATGAAAGGCAACACAATTTCAAATATTCTCTTTGTTACCAAATGATATGAAAGTATAAAGGGTCTACAGTCCCATCATAGTTTACCTATGCATTTTATAGTGCATAAAAATAATTTTAATCCCTTTTCTCTTCTCATATTTAAAAAGAAGTTGGACTTCTCCTGAATCTATATCATTGCTATCTCAAAACAGACAGGTGCTTATGCCGCTGAACTATCTGCCTGGCCCACATCACCCTGGCCTCCTACTGTACATTCTGAAGATGTTTACCAAGCGAGGAATAGGAACCACTACTGAGTCACAATTAAGCTTCTAAACTTGTCCATTCTCAAGTTGATACAAGGTATCCCCCAAGGTGGTTTTGTTTGTTTCTAACAAATTCTCTAGTAATAGGACATTAAACTTTGAATTTCTGTTAACTCTCATTTTCTCACTAGATTTGATATAAATTCTTTTTTTTTTTTTAGGACTGGGGTTCAAACTCATGTCCTTGCACTTGCCTGGTGGGTACTTGTGCCATGGAGCTATCTCTTCAGCCTCCTAAATTCTTAATATGTGCATTCAATTTTTTTCTTTTTAGCAAAAGAATTCTTAAATAGAGGTTTTATTTGAGTAGTATGAGATATATTTTAAAAGATTTTGGGCTGAGAAGATAGCTTCAGTGAAATAAGTGTTTGCCTGGCAAGTGCAAGGTCCTGTGTTCAATCACCAGTACCACAAAAAAAAAAAAAAAAAAAAAAAAAAAAAAAAAAAAAAAAAAAAAAAAAAAAAAAAAAAAAAAAAAAGAAAGACAGAAAGAAAAAAATTTCTGGCTGGGCGTGGTGGCACATGCCTGTAATCCCAGCACTTGGGAGGCTGAGGCAGGAGGATCGGTGCGAGTTTGAGACCAGCCTGGGCTACAAAAGTGAGCTCAAGGCCAGCCTCAACTGCATAGCAAGACCCTATCTCAAAAAGACAAAAAAAGAAAAAGATTTCTGTACATGTATTTTAGACAGACTTTAATTTTTTTCAAACAACATGTAGAATACTAAATATTGTGTGCTATTATGTGAGGGTACTTATATTTAAATATACACAAGTATATGTGTATATGTACATATAAATAGCCTCATACCAACATGAATATAGACTATATTCAGCATATAATTGTTCCTGTTTTTCTTTGATATCAAGATCCAGTTCCATAGAGCTTTATTACAATATCAATGATTGATGGAAAAGATGGTTTCATGTTAAATCTAAGGCATTTAATATTTAGAAAGATAGTGGTGATAAGTTCATGTACCTATGTTACAGAGTAATAGTATCACTTCTCTTCTGGAGGGCTAAGAACCTAACTTGGCAGACCAAAAATTAAAGAGAAAGAAGGGCTACAAGGTTAGTCAATATTTATTTTGGCCCTAGCCCTTCAAGGTCAGTGAGGACTCAGGAGATAAGAGAAACTATGTGGTAACATTCTATAAATCAGATTAGTATGCTGAGTTGTAAAAGGCTCAAGTCAATAGTTTTTGATATTGCCATTTTCTGCCAATAACCCACTACTATTATGGAATATTGCTCAATGTATATAACTTATTTCTCTTAGTTCATACAGAAGGAATATTTGTACCAATAGTGTTTAGAAGAATTATCATGTCTGTATCTTGTACTCTGAACAACTACTATGAAGACAACAATATACATTGTATCAATTATTGTGGCTGTCCTACTAACGTGTTTTGAAACTGTCTCAATGTTATTTCTTATTAAAAGTAATAAAAAAGCATCAACTATATTAATTACTTAGGCATAAGACCAAAAGGTTCAGGACCTATCAATTTAAATTATAAAGCTTTGCTAGAGCAGTTAACCAAATAAATGAAGTGATATATTATGTATTAGATCAAAAGACTCAGCTGGGTTAAAATGTCAATGTCTCTAATTTTCCCCAGGTTCACTCATTCTGAGGAACATTTCAGCAGGCTTTTGTTGTAAAATTGACCACTGATTCTACAATTTATATAGAAAGGAGCCAGAATAGTTAACACAATTTTCAAACACAAGAAGCGGGTTGGAAGACTTATACTACATACATTAAAGATTATGAACATTACACTAATTAAAAGCATTATTTCTGTAAACATGAAGGTAGGTCAGTGTATGGAACTCAAGAGTCGAGAAACAGTGCAAAAAGATACAAGGTATATATTCAGTGCAAAATGATAATATTCTAAATAAACTATGCTGTCAGCGTGATGGTGTGTGCCTGTAATCCCAGAACTTTGGGAGCCTGAGGCAAGAGGATCATTGGGAGTTTGAAACCAGCCTAGGTTATGAAGTAAGCTCAAGGTAAACCTGAACTGCACAGTGAGACCCTGTCTCAAAAAGACAATAAACAAACTAACAAAAAGACACATATCACTTTGACTCATTTATTTCCTATATCATGTAAAAGTTTATATGTTCTAAACTTTTAAATTATTTTCCAAATTTAATGAAATATTGATGCAATATAAGCTAAAAAAGAAGAAGAAAGAAATCTACAAAACAGAGGATCAGGTTCACCAAATGACTGAGTGTTAATTGTAGAACTAGAGGATGTTTCTCCTGGTCTCACTCTTGACTACCAATTAACAGAGCTCCTGTGTAGTGGGAGGAGATCAGTACTGAAAGAACTACTTGGCTTGAATTCTATTTAATAAATCTCTAAAAGAGTTCAAGGACAATCAAGAAGACAAAACATAAGGACACCATGTAATGCTTAGCCTCAGATATTTCCACTGCAATGCAAAATAAACCAGTCAACCCTTGGCCAATTCACGGCATAACAGCTCACACCTCTGATCTTAATACTTTTACACAAAATTCCATGCTTTTTATTAATGTGACTTTTGAAAGAAAAAAATCACAATTCATATTGAAAGGCAAAATTCAGTCTGAAAAAGAAATGAACAAACATCAGAAGTAGACTAAGACATGGCAGCAATGTTGGAAAATCAGGCTGGGAATTTAAAACAACTATGATTACTATGTACAAGGTCCAACAGAAAAGTAAAGGTAAATTTTGTAGGTAGATAAACAAAATTTCTAAGAATAGAATGTTAGCTGTAGAGATATCTTGATGTCGTTAGTGCCTGCCTGCAAGCACAAGATCCTGAGTTTGATCCTCAGTACAAGAAAGAAAGAAACAAAGAAAGAAAGAAAGAAAGAAAGAAAGAAATTAAATGAAAGAGGAATAAGATACTAGCGATCAAAAAACAACACAACAGAAAGCAAAAAGGCATCTGTGGATTTATTAATAAACTAGACATAGCTAATGAAAAGATCTTTGAGTCTGGAGATTTGTAAATGGTATTTCCAAAGCTGAAATGCAGAGAAAGTAAAAGAAGAAAGAGAAGAAAGAAAGAAAGAAAGAAAGAAAGAAAGAAAGAAAGAAAGAAAGAAAGACAGAAAGAAAGAAAGAAAGAAAGAAAGAAAGAAAGAAAGAAAGAAAGAAAGAAAAGAAAGGAAAGAAAGAACGAACGACGAACGAAAGAAAGAAAGAAAGAAAGAAAGAAAGAAAGAAAGAAAGAAAGAAAGAAAGAAAGAAAGAAAGACAAAGACAGAGTGGAGCAAAAAAAGGAAAGACAGTATCTATGAACTGTGGAAGACATACAAAACAGTTCATATATATGAAATGTTTGTGTAAGAAAATTATAAATAAAGAAACAGAGGTAATATTTGAAGCAATAATTTGCAAATTTACTCAAATAATGTCAAAAACCAAATCACAGATCCAGGAAACCTAGAAAAATAAAAGCTAAAGTATATATGTGCCCTCATGTTTATAATAGCACAATTTGTCACAGCTAAATATTAGAAGCAACCCAAATGTTTATCAACTGAGGAATGGATAAAGAAGATGTGGTATTTTTATACCATATAGTGTTTCTCAGTGATTTTAAAAAATGTTAAGTTTGAGACTTTTATAGGTCAATGGATGCAACTAGAGACCATACTCTTAAGTGAAATAAATCAGACTTGCATGTGCAAACATTATATTGTCTCCTTAGTATGAGAACTTGAAAAAAAAAAGACAACAAAATCTGCAGGATACAACAGATCCTGGGAAAATGGAATGAGCCTGTTCAAAATGAAAGAATTATTGAGTTGAGGAGGAGGGCAGGAGAAAGAGTAGGGGAAGGAGATATTTTATGTATGTAAACAGGATGGTTTGGACAACTGTACTGTGGAATTCTGCTAGTCTATGGAAAGGAACAGTTAATGATTAATTTGTTTTGTCTCCTTTTTTCAGTTGTTTGTCCTTTTTCTCTTCTTAATTTCTTATATGTTTCTTTCTCTTTTTCTTTCTTCTTCCAATTTTGCATGCATATATCTCATATAATGGACAACTAACTGGAAAACAATACTATACATTATAAAAAATACCATGAAATTCATATTATTATGTTTACTGAAATTCTGCACTATTTGTAATTTTTGTTTTAACACTATTTTGCACTATCTTTATTTTTTTTTGTCTTTTTTTGATACAGGGTCTCACTGTACAGTTCAGGCTGGCCTTGAGCTCAGTTTTGTAGCCCAGGATGGTCTCGAACTGTCACCGATCCTCCTGCCTCAGCCTCCCAAGTGCTGGGATTACAGGCGTGCGCCACCACGCCCGGCTCTGCACTATCTTTAAAAATATTTTTTAAGAAGATTTAAAAATCTTCTTAAAAAATATTTTAAGAAGGGGCTGGGGAGATTACTCAGCAGTACTTGCAAGTACAAGGACCCAGGTTCCATCCTCAGTAGCATATGCTATACTGGCGCCAGGTGCATCAAGTCAGCCAACAAAGCCTGGTATGGCTGCATACAGCTGTAATCCCATTGCCTTGGACACCAAAACAAAAGGGCCACTACAAGTCCAAGCTGCATAGCAAGATCCTGTACTGAATCAATAAACAAAAAGATTAAAGTAAATAAATAAATATTAATTTTTAAAAAATTAATTAAAATTAAGAGGAAATGCTAAAAACAAAGAAAAACAACTACTTTGGCATATAATGTTCAAGCTGTAATATATCAAAAAAAGAAAATATTTTACATGTAAAGAAAAAGCTTTAAAATTACATCCAAGAAATTATAAAAGCAAGAAGGGAATGAAATGAAATATTTAGGGCAAGGCCTCCCAGCAAAATAAACAACCAGGAAGTCTGCTTCCTATAAATTGTCATACAATACAAAGGAAAGTTAAATACCTTCTAAAATTGAAGAAATTGTTTCCATTAAAACTGTGTTGAAAGAAATGAAATAAGTTTGTCAGAGGGAAGCAAAATAACATAGCTAATATATGTTGACATAAATCTGGATATGCATAAAGAGCCTTAGAAAAGCATAAAATTAAAACAAAATGTTCTTATTTGTGATTTAGCCCTTCAGTTTGCTCAGGGAATAATAGTAATAAAGAATTTCATTCTTATAGGGTTTTTTATACAAAGAATCAATGTTCCATTTTTAAAAATTATTTATGTATTTACTTGATAATACAGGGTCTTGATACACAGCTCAGACTTGTAGTGATCCTCCTGTCTCAGTCTCCCCAGCGTTGGGATTACGGGCATGTACCACCACGTTGTATCAGAGCTGGTATGATATTCCTGGGAATCTGGGGCCAGCACAACATGTGGTGTTGGGTATCGAACTCAGGTCCTTACACTTGCCAGGCAGGTGTTTAGACCATCAAATATCTCCCCAGCCCCTATAGCTTACATATAAGTGAAATAATAAGGGTGGAGGATATTTCATGCATCTTTATGGCTGCCATGTGGATCAACCAGACCTGATAAAAAGCCTTTACGTATTAATATCTAATATCTTCTGCTAATAAGCAAACCATAAAACTTACAAACAAAAACAGCTAAAATAACATAGGTATTCTTTTATACTATGTTGGAAACAAGGCTTTTTCACTTCCGATATGTACACACATAGTATGAATTCAATAAGCTATACTATGTTCATCAGTGTAATGTCTTATTAGTACTAGTCACAAGAGTGTAGAATTCTAAGATTATTGTTAAATGAATTAAGATTTATTTGCTACCTTCTCCACTGTTGCTGTGGAGCTGCTGAGGTACAGATTCCAATGTAGGAACAGCACTTGCTTCTGTGCATATCCAGGAAATTTGCCCAGCAGATGCCTCCAACTTCTGGTCACAGGAGCCAAAGTCAAATCCACAGTCCTGACACCCTACAGGAGGAAAGGAAAGATCTTAGCGAGCCATTGTAGTCTGTTGCAGTGGCTGCTCAATCAGTTAGATGCTATCATCAATAGAGAGGCCAACATGAACAAATGAACCTCTGGAAACTTAGATTTAGTAAGCCTTAGGGTATACCAGCAACTCTATCTGAAAAAGTTCTTCAGTGGATCCAGATAGGCACCTTGCAAAAAGACCCATGAGTGCAAGCAAAGAAGGGAGGAAGGAAGGGAGGGAGAAAGGAAGGGGGGGAAACAATCTGGGGTTTTTTTTAATACCTCTGCTTAAATTACAATTTTTTAAAATTTATTGCATTTGACCTGAGCCTGGGATTATGGCTCAGTGGCCATGTACTTTCTTAGCATTCAAAAAGCCTTGGTTTTGATTCCAGCTACTGAAAAAAAGGAGAATAATTTGAACTTACCTACATTACAGAATTCATTAATTTTCATTATTTGCTATTCACAATTGCATTGGAAGTCTAAAGCAGAAACTGCATATTTGTAAGGTGGTCTTTAGTGGAGTCATTTCAGAAAGCATCATCTCCAATAAATTTTTTCAGTATTCTACACATTTTTAGTAAACCACAGCCTTCTCAACCCCATAGGCTAATTCCAGGACTTTAGGGCGAATAAGGGTGGCATGTACATTTTCCTATGAGTGCTATCTAAAGCTTAGAAACTGTGCACACACCTAAGAGGGCAGCATTGCAATTTAACACATACATTTCAGTTCTTCATCTGTAGAACCAGATCTGCAGAGATCTGTATCCAGATAACAGAGCTCTTCCTCCATATCAGATACTTCTTTACAGGGTAAACTTTTATCTTTTAAATATAAACAGTAGAAATAAGTGAGATATAGGTTCCCCTTGAAAGATTTCTTAATATTAATTCAATT
Source organism: Myocastor coypus (assembly GCA_004027025.1). Taxonomy (NCBI): domain Eukaryota; kingdom Metazoa; phylum Chordata; class Mammalia; order Rodentia; family Myocastoridae; genus Myocastor; species Myocastor coypus. The sequence goes on along the minus strand of PVJA010019958.1, from coordinate 3,478 downwards.
CTACAAAGCAATTTCTATCCTTGGGAGCCTTATTAAGCCACAGAGTTTGTGAGGAGGTCCCTTTACTTGGAAGAATAACAAAAATTGTGGCAGGAACAGGACTAAATTAAAACTTCTGATTTTTTTTTTCTGTGCAAACTTTCTCTTTCTATAGTATTTCCTGACTCCATTGATGAGACTTCCATCTGTTACAGCTTATATCTAAGATGTTCCCCAAAACCTCATGTGCTCGTAGGTGGGCCTTCGGGGATGGCTAGATCCTGCGTGTGTGATACTGCATTAGTCCACTACAGGTTCATACTGAGTGTGATGCTGTGAGGTGAAGCCTGGTAGGAAAGGTGGGCCATTCTGGGTGGGACCTGCATGAGCACAGAGATGTAGTCTTCTTCCCTTGTTCCCTCTCTTTGTCTTTTACCTACCCTGCCATGGACTGTTTGTTCTCTATCACACCCCTCTGCCATGCTGCCCTGTCCTGCGGCCAGCTGACTATGGACTGCTATAAACTGTGAGCCAAAATAAATCTTCCTTTCTTTAATTTGTGGATGTTGGGTATTTTATCCTAGAAGCAAGAAAGTCACTAAGACACCATTGATCCAGTTCAGACAAAAACAAAACAAAACAACACAACTTTACAGTTCTCTGTCTGTTTTTCTTAATGAACAAGCAGTAGTTTTCATCAGCTTATGTCTACTTTTCCTGCAAAACAAACATAAGCTCTGATAGCGTCCCACCTCCAGCACTACTACCCCCAGCTCTGGCTCACAGCCTATCCTTTCCTGGATTACAGCAATAACTTCTTAATTTGCCCCCCTCTTACTACCTTTAGCCACTCTGATATTTAGCTATGCGAGGCAGGTCTAGTCTCCGATGATCAAACCCTCTCTGTAGGACCACTTCCTATGACAGAAACATCGAAGTACTTCCCATGACCACTTTCACAAAAGTCACACTAACAATGCAGATCTTTGCATTTACAATTTCTTTCAATATGCACACACCTTGTTCTCTACTTTTTGGTCCTTTCTGTTTATTTTTATTCTTTTTATGCATTTGTTGTTGTTGTTGGATACAGGATCTTACCATGCAGCTCAGACTCTCAGTGATCCTCCTGCCTCAGCCTCTCCAGTACTGGGATTGTAGGTGTGTGCCACTACACCCAATTTAAGGGCCCTGCACAGAACACTTTGAGTTCTGGTGCTGGCAAGGCATGCAATACCAGGGACAAAATTTGGATCTTTGTGCTTGCCAGACAGGTGCTTAGACTACTGAGCTATCTTCCCCAGCCCTTTCTTCTTATTTAACATGTTTTTATGGCAAACATCCTGAGTACTCTGCTTTAAACTTCATCATCTAACCTCATCTCTAGCATTTCCTTTCTCAGCTCACTTTTCTTGTTCTCCATATCAAATATCACCACTTGAAAGAAAATATACCTTTTACTTAAATATTTAGTGTCTTTCTCTCCTTGGTCAAAATATAAGCTCAATGTATGGAAAAGATTATTGTTTGTTTTTACACCACTATTCTCCTTACTGCTGAGCAAAGTTTTGGGCATAATATAGGTGCATGCTCAATGTACTTGTTTAACAAATGAGTAAATAAATGTCCACAGAAAAGCCAACAATCATTTTTTAAAAATTATTTTAGTCTAAATATATATGATTTACATTTTTATCTGTGAGAAAACTGAGCCAATGATTATGACAATGCTTTACCAATACTTATACACAATCTGGTTACTCATAAAATGATTTTAAAAATAATGAATATGCAAATCCTCCTAAATGCAAAATATACTGAAAATAAAACAGATGCAATTAAGGGAATGTTGGCAATAAATGAAGCTAAGATTGCACAATAACAATTATCATGAAACAATTAAAGCTGTAATTTTGCAGATTCATATCACAGCTGAAAATCTACTCCCTAGAGCTTACGTATTGGTCATAGTTCAATTAAATCCTCCATATTATCTCTAATTTGTCACTATTTATAAGGCCCAAAAATGTACTCTAAACAACAATAGCACAATCATCAAATATAAACTGCAAAAATTTAAAATGTATCTATTGTCACTTGGTATTAAATATCATTTCAGTGTGCAAACCACTTTACTACCATTAGACCCAAAGCTAGAATTTATGACCATGAATTAATATCATATGGGTATATGTTTTGGTGTAGTAGGCCTAAATTATGAATCCATAAATTTCCAAGACAATTGTTTTCATTTTAATACATGAAATCCCAAAGGTCAAAAGTACCTGACGACGTCACTTACTACTGTTCCAGCTCATTCATAGAACCTGCCTCTCTCCTCTGCCTGCCCCTTTCCACTGAACCATCATATAGCCCTCATGACGTATTCTGCAGGCTTAACCAATGACGTATGATCAGCAGGAGGAAGCTCTCAGAATCATCTCACAATCCCCGTGCTAATAAAGCCATGAACCTGAAGTGCTTTCAAGTGTTAGCTTGCACAAACAGGTCACGTGGAATTAGCCAGGGACTCTCAGTTGTTAAAGGACCAAGTCCAAGGCCCAAGGTTATTGCAGTAATAGTTATAACTGACAGGAAAATTTTGTTCTAGGGGTTTTAAAGTACTTCTCTGCCAATTTTCTTCAACAGGCAATGGATTTCACTTAATACTTCTGTATCTTAAGAGTTCTTATGTACAAGTTAAAATTTAAAAAGTAGCTAGTTTCTCAGTTATTTAACTGGATAATATGTATGCACCACGAAGATTCTAATTAAGTGATGATTTGTGCTATTTGTGTCATTTTTCAAATGATGCCAAGACAGGATCTTGGAAAGCCAATCTAAGAATATTCATAGAATTTCACAATATTCTGATGATGAGCCACAGCATGAATCTTTATAAAAATTATAATCAGCAATTTATTCAAGAATAATCGCTGATTAAGCACATTCTTATGTAATCACAGACACAACCTTAATTTCTTTCTATCATAGCTACTTGGATAAGGCAGTCCTCTTTCCAATAAATGTATGCCTCTTGGAAAAGCACAGGCTCAGGTGGCATCATTTGAAAATGTGAAAAGGCTTAGGAGGCTTTCTCTAATATCAGACACAGAACTTAATTTTATTGTCCAACATGAAAAATCTTGCAGAAAACATAAAAATACCTATACAAAACACTTGTTTTAAAGTTGTTACTGGGGCCCAGCAGGATGGCTCAGTGGTCTAAAGCGCCTGCTTGGGAAAGCTTGGGTGGCTTCAGGGACTGCGGTTCGATCCCCGGCACCACATGCTGTGCCAGCCCTCGGGGCGGGCTGAGCCGGCCATAAAAATGAGTGAATAAACACAGGTTCTGAAACAAGAATATAAAAGATTCTAATATATATATATAAATAAAGTTGTTACTGTTTTTATAGTAAACATAAATACACATACATATCCTATAATTCTAGGATGTTTATGTCTTTTTTTTTTTTTTTTTTTTTTTTTTTTTTTTTTT
>PVJA010019957.1:0-37671 GCA_004027025.1 Myocastor coypus | reverse complement strand
TACCTATGTTATAGAGTAATAGTATCACAAAGCTTTTCTGCTGGAGGGTTGAGAATGTTAAGTTAACAGACCAAAAATTGGAGAAAAAGAAGGGCTATGAGGATAGCCAATATTTTGGCCCTAGCCCTTCAAGGTCAATAAGGACTCAGGATATAAGAGAACCTGTGCTGTAATATCCTATAACTCAGAGGTGTCCCAAATTTTCTGGTCAAGGAGATTATGGGACCTCAGAGGAAAGGGACGAATGAACTGCAATGCATCTAAGGAGAGTCACCCAGAGAAAAACATTCTCTCAAGCTTTCACAGAAAGCAAACTGGCCAAGCAATGTCTGTGACTCGTCCCGAAGGCTGACACTAACAGCAGTTCTACAAAGTACTGTATATGGTCCCAAACTTAATCCTGAGGGGATTTAACCTTGGAAGATACAAAATATGAATGTTTTGTTATACAGGTCTTGCTTTGACTTGCCCTTGATCACCCAGCAAAAAAAAGCTTAAGTACAATGCATAAAACGCTGTGCTAGATTGATGAGATGAGTTGTAGGAGGCTTGGATCAATAGCCCCCAACATTGCAAGCTTCACTGGTGGCCCACTGTAATTGCAGAACATTTGACTGTGTATGCATCTGCTTCCTCTTAGTCCAAAGAGAAGAATTTTCTTTTCTTTTCTTTTCTTTTTCTTAGCAACATCAATAGGAAGATGGGTCATGCCCACATACTACTCTGTAGAACTATTGTGAGGACAATATGCAATGTGTCAACTGTTAAAAAAAGAAAAAAAAAAAAGTAATATTTACTGAAAGTGTTAATGTTTAATTATTTGATCAATCTCATATACCTATATCTATTAATCTAAACTGATGTGATGATGAAAATATGTAATATAACCATTGTTAGATTTAAACTAATTAATTAATTAATTAATTAAAATCTAACGGAAGACTTAATATAGAAATTAGTAACAAAATGTCAAAAACTATGGAGACAACCAAATCTGGTTTAGATGAATCTTTAACAAATTCATACTATAGGAGATTAGGAAATGAGTGGACAATAGACACCTAAGAGTTTTAGGTTACTTGTGGACATTTTGAGATGTTAGGAAAATATCTAAAATTAGGTAATAGCTCAGAGGATTTTTAGAATGTAAGCTTGAACCTTTTTGGAGGAATCTGCAAGGGCAGTTGAAAGAGATGCAGCAAAGAAAACAGCTCAAAAAACACCATCCTATAGGAAAGGGGGGGGCAGAAAGCTGCTAAATGGATGCTCGTCTACCTGCCCCCATGTCCTGAGAGAATAGCCAAAGGATCTACAAGCAGGTGACTAAGAGAAGACCTCCATCTCCACTGTGTGTCAACTCTTTAAAGCAGTAAAACTCACTAATTAAAGGTTTAAGAATGGCATAGTGGGAGCTGGGGAGATGGCTCCGAGGCACAAGTGCCTGCTGGGCAAGTGCAAGGTCGTGAGTTTGAACCCCGGTCCCACAAAAACAAAACAAAACAAAAAAAGAATGGCATAGTGGAATGTCCCTGAAATCCCAATACTGAGAAGCTGAAGCAGGAGCCAAGTTCAAAATCAGCGGGACAACACGGTGAGACCTTGTTACCAAAGGGAAAAAAAAAAAAAGGCTGAGAATGTAGTTTAGTATGAAGGTGCTGGGGTCAATCCTTAGCTATCTCCCCTCCCCCAATATGAAAAAATGACAAAATGCCCAACTGAACTGAACTTAGGAGCCTTCAGGATAACTGCTCCTTTGCCATCACTAATCAAACTTTTTCCTTTATGAAAAGGAGACCCAATTTCCCTTTTTCCACTCCCTCCCAAGCATTGTTATTCCTATACAGATAACTCTCATTTTCAGAACAATACACTACTGCTAGGAAATAACACGGATGCCTTGAAAATAGAATATGACTACTTGTAAATGTCACTTCTAATGCTCTTTTCTATGACAAGATCTAAGAAGACCAGGTTAACTCAGGAAAAAGACTGTTGTTGGGTTGTTGATGCCATAGGTCAAATACCATGAGGTCATTCTAAGGAATCTCTGCCCAGAAATCTGTTCTCTAGCCCAGAATTTGGAGAGGCTGTCGCCTATCTAAGTCCTTATACTTTCACTGTGGTCTTCATGACCAACTTTGATATCTACCAGAACAGGAAGAAGTCTGTGTGGTTACCAATACCTCCTGTTGCACCTGAATTAAAACAGGGCTAGATGCTAACATCAACATTACATATACTTCTTTTTTTTTTTTTTTTTTTTGAGACAGGGTCTCGCTATGCAGTTGAGGCTGGCCTTGAGCTCACTTTTGTAGCCCAGGCTGGTCTCGAACTCACACCGATCCTCCTGACTCAGCCTCCCAAGTGCTGGGATTACAGGCGTGAGCCACCACGCCCAGCAACATTACATATACTTTTGAGCAAGGCAATAATCCTATGGCTACCTTCATTTGGAATATAGCTAAGCTTGCACTACCATTCCTAACTTGTTTTATTCCTTTCTTCAATCCATTACTAGACATCATTCTATTGTCAATCTTTCACCTTATACTTTTTAAGCATTTTGTAAAGTTTGTCTTCCAGACTGTAACAGTTCCAAGCCAAAGTAATCTTTATGCGAAACTTCCAGCCTATATATTTGAGGAGAGAAAATGGCCCATCAGGTCATTATAGCAGTCTGAGATTTTTACACCTCTGGAAAACCACAGAGTTAATGTCCCAGACATTTATCCATGACCTCTTATATTTAAGGAAGATAAAATGTCTTGGGTGGAAAAAAAACAGGGAGAGGGCAAAAACGAGTTGGACTTCCTCGTTCAGAGTTTTCTAACTACAAGCTGCCTTTGTAACATTTATTTCCAGCAATGTCAAGATTCAAGAGCTGATGAGTCCTTTCTCAAACTTTCCTACCATCCCAGCATATACATCAGGCCTGAACTTGCCCAATAAACTATATGGGGTGGCAGCAGTGAGTACAGGCAAACACAATCGCATGCACATATCACTGTGTCAAGTGTGAGCCCCAATGTCGAAAGCAAAGAACTAGCAAGGCATGTACAAAAACCACACAGGCCTGCCCATGTTTTTTTCTTTTACTTTTTGATATATATAAACTCTAATCCTTGCATCCCCAGGGAGCAGTCTAGACACTCTAGCCTGATGCACTGCCTCCCTTGCGCTCAAGAGTAAGACCCAATAAAGCCTCATTTGGACATACTACTTGCTTGCCTCTTCATGATTTTTGTCTCAAGTTTAGTAAAACAACACTTGGGTAAGCTGGAAAACCAAAATGAACTGGCTATATTTTAAGCCAAACAAACTACTATAGTTTGTTTTCTCATGACTGCTATGGTAGACTGAACAAAAGAACCCAAGACTTATGAATACTTTGTGGCAGTCACTGCCTAGCATCCAAAAGAGCCCTTTCCACAGTGCCACAATAAGAAATAAAAAATAAAAATCAGTTTATGTGGTTACAAACAAAAAACAGAACCAAAGAGTCTGAAATCATCATTCAGGAGCAATCAAAATCAATAGCACCAACTACCTATAAACTATGCCTCCAAACATAGTCAGACGTTTTCTCATTATTCCAACCTTACATAGATTCCAAAAAATATCAAAACCAACAGCCTAAAGTTAAAGCAAATCCATTAAAATATAAGAACTAACGAATAAACAATCTGAACAATGCCAAGAACTTATATTGAAAAATTTTAGTCTTACAATATATTTAAAATGTAAATATTTGATTCATATACTAAATACAGTTATTATGTAGGAGGGAAATAGCTCACTCAGCAACATATTTTTGTGTGTATGAAATGAACTTCTGCAGTAGAAAAAATAGGGAGAATCAAAGGAATTTTACCAATTAAAGAAAAGGAAGTAAACAAGACAAACTGCTTCCCTTCAAACAAAACGTATTATAAGCAGCAGCTGACAATTCAATCATTTACTAAGGCCTCTTCCAAATGCAGGAAATCTCAATGTAGAAGAAGGAGAGGGACCGGAGGTGTTAAATTAAACATGCTTCCTCCCAACTCTTCCTCCCTCAAATACCTAAATAAGGTCCAATAATCCTAAACTAACCTGGCTGAGAACCACAGTTACTAAGAGCCATTATTAGGATGGAAAGGTGCCAAATTCCTTACATGTGCTAAAACAGCAGCTCACTAATCTAAAGTGTCTGTATACAATAGAATCTACTTTCTCACTATCAAATTAATTTTTCATATCATACAACTGTGAGTTATAGCCACCCTAGCTTCAGTGAAATGAGGTTCAATATCATTTCTTTTTTGCAAGTAAAAACTAATGGATATTATCTCAGAAGAGACAGAAAAATAAGTGTGCCATCCTGATTCAGAGTCCTATTACTCTAGCAAAAATTTAGCCACAGGAGGCCTGAGTTATCCTGGATAGTTAAATAGTCCAGATTGTTAAAGCTTTAGCATATAAATTATGAATTCAAAACCTGCAATTAGATTCTCTTTTGAAGTATAACACCATGTATGCTTAAGAGCAAGTGTCTTAAGTTATAAAAACATGCAAAATTATTTAAAATACTTCAATAATTCAAAAGGACATGAGGTAAAAATTCCTTCCCTTACCTCCCCTCTTCCATTCTGCCAAGGGTAATTACTTGGGTGTATGCTTTTAGAGTACCTCAGAACACACAGAACTTTTATATAGAATCATATATATATATATATATATATATATATATATATATATATATAATTTCAAAGCAATAAAGAGATACTACTGTACAGTTAGTTCTACAACCTTCTTTTCATAGTGATGGACTGAGTAGCCTTTTGGAGTATATCTATGTTTTTTAAAACTACCTATACAGGGGCTGGGGAGATAGCTCCGTGGCACAAGTGCCTGCCTGGCAAGTGCAAGGTCGTGAGTTTGAACCTCAGTCCCACCAAAAAAAAAATAAAATAAAATAAAATAAAAATAAAACTACCTATACAACAGCATTTCTCATCATTCTTACAGGTATCTTTAATAGGAAAATTTTCCCTGTTCAATTAACTGTGTTATACATCTCTGTGTGCACATGCTTTTCATCAGGACAGATCACTAATAAAAATGCTAAATTAAAGGCGCATATACATTTTTTTTGAGAGACATTCATATGTCCTGCCTTCTTTAAAATCGTTTTCTTAAGGATCAAGCTTATTCTTAACAATATTTATGTTTATTTTGTTATAATAAAATAATCTGTACCCTTAGAGCCACAGTAGTGAGCACTATTCACTTCTACACTAAATTTCATGTTTTTAAAATTTTTAACCATTTTCCTTATTGTCTCCACACTATCTGCCACCACCACACTACCAATAGCAAATCTTCTGTTCAGTTCTATCAGAAACCTAAAAGTAGATCTTGTTTGTTAAATCAAAATTAAATTTAAAATTACATGAGAGCAATCTTTTATTGACAACATGCAAGTAAATTTTATAACTGCCACTTTAATCTCTCAGAGGTCCTTTATACTTTTAGATTCTCAAGGGATAAAATTTTCAGACAGTAATTTTTAGACAGATGAAATATCATTACTATTATTAACAGTAATAGATTCCCTAATCAGACCTGTATTTCATATAGAAAGCACCTTATTTTAAAAAAAAGACTGATATCAATAATTCATGGAAATAACTTGTATCATGTTATGTCTAAGGCGTTTCACATTCAGAAAGATAATTATTTAAGCTCAAGTGCCTATGTTATAGGGAATAATATCAGTAAGCTTCTCTTCTGGAGGGTTAGCAACTTAAGTTGGCAGATCAAATAATTAGAGAAAAAGAAAGGATATAAGAATAGCCAATATTTTGGCTGTAGCCCTTCAAGGTCAATGAGGACACAGGACATAAGAGAACCTGTACGATAAGGGCCTATAATTCAGTGGAATCCCAAATTTCCTATTCAAGGAGATTATGGGGCCACAGAGGAAAGTGACTGATGAGGTACAGTGTGCCTAAGGAGAGTCACCTAGAGAAAACACATTCTCTCAGGCTTCCATGGAGAGCAAAATGGTCAAGCAATGGCTGTGATTCATCCAGATAGCTCACACTGACAAAAGTTCTGCAAATCACAGTACATGGTTTCAAGACAAATCCTGAAGGAACCTGACTGACCTTGTCAGATACAAAAGTTACATTTTTTACAATACAGGTCTTGCTTTATCTTGGTCTTGACCATCCAGCAAAAAAGTCTAACCATGAGGTATAAAAAGGAAAGCCATATTAATATGCTGAGTTGTAAAAGGCTCAAGTCAACAGCTTCCAATAATGCCAGATGAGCTGATAGTCCACTACTGTTATGGACTATTGGACTATATATACAGCTACTTTCTCTTTGTGCAATGAAAAGAAAGATCTGTACTAATGATGTTTACACAAGAAATCATGTCTACACCTTGTACCCTGAACAACTACAACAAAGACAACAATATGTTAATGTATTAATTATTGTAAAAAAATAAAATATACACATATATTCTTTAAAAAAATGTATATATGTATATACTAACCTGAAAAAGCAAATAAAATCTGGAAGGCACAATAGATACTGCAAAAGGGAAAGAACTGCTCAAAAGGAGAGAACAATTTGATAGGGAAATGAGAAAAGAAAGGAGGAGAAATACATATATATGTATATACACGTGTGTGTGTACATTCTGTACATACAGCATAGCTTAGATAATTATACTGCTGACTTCTACTGGTCTATTGAAAGGAATAATTAATGATTAATTTTTTTCTTTTTAATTTTTGACCAAATTTGCATACTTACATTGGGTAATCTGAATAACTAATTTGAAGACACCAATATGCAATATAACAACCACTGTTGAATTCCTATCATTTTGTTTAGTGAAATTGTGTAGTTTCTAATTGTATATTGTTTCTTTTGTTTTTGTTTTATTTAAAAAATAAAAAAGATTGGGATATTAGCATAATGTCACTGTTTCAGTAAATACTATTAGAAACAGCATTACAGCATCAAAAAAATTGTAAGTAATCTATTCACTATAATTGCCTTACCTACATCCAGTAAACTAGTTACAAGATAACTACACTGCACATATATGACTCTCAAATATCTCTGTAAACTTACTATTTTAAATTAATTTGGGGTTATCATTCTTTACTATTAACTATGAGTCATCCACTATCATCATCCCAGTAAACTGTTTAAAGTATGAATAAAGGAGATCCTTGCTAGCCTTTCTGGAATAAGAAAGACCATCTTGAACTTTCTTCCACCGCCTCTACTCTCCCTCTCCTACCTGAAGCTGTAACAAGATTATCATTCTTCAGATGTGGGAGAACAAGTCAAGAAATACAGAGTAAAGGCAATAGAGAGGATGGTACTGAGCATACATGAAACAAAGGAAAATAGAGCCAACAGATAGAGCTAATTTCTCGCTAAATAAAAACATGCCTGGATGGGCTAAGGATACAGTTTAGTGGCATTGTTCCTGCTTGGCAAGGGCAAATTTCTGAGTTTGATTCCTGTTACTGAAAAAAAATGTCTGGACTTGGTAATCAAATGTACCTGTTTAGACTGAAATCTTTGACCCTATAGCCAGAATTCTATTTTCTTGCCTTAAAACTTCAAGCAATAATTTTATTAAAGCTCTAGCAAAACTACCTGTCAAGTATAATCTAATCAGTTTTACTTTAGAACACATTTAATATCCGAATCTTAGAAATGCTGAAAAATTATAAACATTAGAGAAATGTTTAACATACAGAAATAGGTAAATAAAAAGAAATAGAAGTATAAGAGTCATACCCAAGTGCTATTTTTTTACTTGGCATTTTGTTCCCTAATTCTCTTCTTTTTAAAATGTCTTTCTGCAAGGAAAGCTACTTGCTAGCTAGCTAGCAAACACTTTGTAGCACCAGTCAGACTTTCAAATCAATCATTAAATGAGTTACAATTTTCAGTTTAAGTCTGATGAAAAATTTACAACTTATGGAACACCATATTTAATATTAAACTGCTTAAACATAATTTCTATGAACTAAAAAATAACTTACCTCAATTGCTTTGCATAGTTCTGTTCAATTTCTATTCTCTCTTTGACAAATTTGGCATATCTTTCCAAGAAGTCAATTCCCCACTGTGTATGCTTGTCTAAACTGTCGAACTGATCCTAGAAAAGGATAGTAAAAAGGCATTGAAAAAAGGTTTAAATTTTATCCACAAATATTATAACCAGCATCTGCTAATTGTACAGAGAAGCAATAAAGTATAAAATGAAAAAGCTCATCCCCAACCACCTAAACTTTCAAGAGCTACAAATAGGTTCCTAAGCTAACATTATGCTACTTTATGCATACATGTCCTTACCCACAGGCCTCCCTAGCTTCAACCCTCTAACCTGATCATGTATTTTTCATTCAATTCACTCTTATTCTCCTTTTGATATTCAGTTTGGGCAGAGAACTTTTCAAAAAAAATGATCTTGAACTCTCAAACTGAGATGAATGGTCTTTTTCTAGGTCCCCAAAGACACTCTAAAATTATAATACTCTGTACTATCTTATCCAGCTGCCATGAAGAGACATAAAATATATTATTTATCTCTGAACTCTCAATGTCTAAATACCATGCTTAATACCACTGCAGAGAGCCAATGAAGAATTGGTTAGCTTAACAAAATCAAATATGCCTGGATTCAAATTCTGAGATCTGTCATTTACCACAAGTTCAATACTGAGCAGGTTTATCAAAGTTTCTTCCATCTTAGAGTAAGAGTCCCATCACTCACCTGAAAAGTGTGGTGATGTCATTGGAAGTATTTTACAAGAGGCTAGTAAGATAGCTCAGCAGTCTAAAGTGACTGCTTAGGCAAGCTTAGGCAAACGCAGGGCAGGGACTGCAATTCAATCCCTGACACATGAGCTGGCCATACAAAAAAAAAAAAGTGTTCTACAATGTACTAAGCACAATGTTAATATAAATAGCTTCTACTACATCGGTCATACAAGGCTTTTAAAATCCACAAAATTTCGACCCAGTAACCAGGCCCGGCATGTGAGTGGAACTTCATCCATCACACAGGCCAAGTGTGGAAAACTGCCATAAAACTCCCTGCAGAAAGACTAGGGACAAGACCCATCTAGCCCTGAGCCCACCCAGAACAAGTGCTGACAATAGCATAAAAGAAATTAGATGGGGCTGGGGAGATAGCTCCGAGGCACAAGTGCCTGCTGGGCAAGTGCAAGTTCATGAGTTCAAACCCTGGTCCCACAAAAAAAAAAAAAAGAAATTAGAAATCACACGCCTGAAATCTCTGAAATAATAGCAACTGAAATAAAGAAACTGCAGAAAGGTATAGAAGAAATCAGGTCAGAAATAATTTCTGAAGTAAAAAAAGAAATAATACCTATAATAAAAGAAGTACTAAGTACTAATAGATACCAATGTTTAGGCAGATGTATTTTCCCAACATTTTCAGGAGGAAAGGTCACCTTCTGATCCATACAATAATAGTCACTGTAATTTGTTAAAAAAGAAAAAGGAAGGATGGATGGATGGATGGATGGATGGATGGATGGACGGATGGATGAATTAGCCAGGTATAGTGACACACACTTGTAACTCCAGCACTCAGAAGGAGGCACCAAAGGTTTCAGGCCAGCCTAACTACCTAGTGAGACTCTGTTTCTTAAAAAAAACTAAACTAAAAACAAAAATCTCCCTTGGGGGCCAGCCAGATAGCTCAGCAGACTAAAGCACCTGCTAAGGCAGATGCAGGGACCAAGGTTTTAATCCTAGCACACCAAGCAGCCAATGCAGACTGGGTGGTGGCACATGCCTATAATCCCAGTGCATGGGAGGCTGAAAACAGGAGGATTACTGTAAATCCAATCTGTGTAGTGAGACCCTGTACTAAAATACAAAAAATCTCCCTTGAGCATATTAAATTGAAACCATCATAAATCTGGTCATTTCTCATTGTTTGCATCGAATTACATTATATTATGTATTATATTCAATTCATGGCTTTTTGACAGAGAAATCTAAAATATCAGTGTCAATTCTATTTTAAATACAAGTTTAAAACTATCGTTTCATTTTTCCTAATAATATGTAAACAGAGAGTCTACACTCCATATCTTAGGGGATCATCAGGTGTGTTACTTTTTGAAATCTCCTTACACAAAATTTCACATCTTTATTTGTTTATTACCTCTAAAATTAAACTAAGAATACATTACCCCAAATTTATACAGCCCCTTTTATCTAATTTGTGTTCTTTCATGATTCCAACAGAATTAAAGCATCTGAAAGATTTTGTACCGGATAGTTTTTAAAAATTAAATACTAGGCCAGCCTGATAACTCATCGGACTGAAGAACCTGCTTGGGCAGAGCACAATGGTTGTGGTTCTATCACCAGCAGGCCATGCCAGCCCTGCAGGCAGAACACAATGAGACAGCAATTGAACCTGGGCATGGTGGCACAAGCCTGCAATTCCAGCACATAGGAGGCTGAAAACAGCAAGTCCAATCTATACAATGAGAACCTATAGACCCTGTAGACCTTGTCCTAAACACAGAAAAATAAATAAACTGAATTTAAAAATTAAAATAGTATTGCTATTGTCTCCAATACTGAAGTTTTTCTTGCTATAATTCCACCAGACAAACCTGGGCCTATATTGTATTTACATATTAGAATTCCAAAAAGCATTTTAGACTAAGTTGCATACCATTTTTTTAAATACTAATAATCAGAATTTTAGAAAATGCTGCTTAACTTCACTTTTCAGTTATTAAAGATTAGGTTATAAATCTATAAACTCTCTTTGGGTATAATTTCTTTTACGGTTTTAAGTTTATTTTGACAGAAATTTCATATGGAAGCAACTATTAATTGTTAATTGAAAATATTGAAAAAAGAAAATATTCAAGGCTATCACTAGACTATATAAGTAGAGAATGCTACAGAAACATAATTAGATTAAGTATATATAACTAAGGTTGAGGCTTTTACAATTAGTTCCAACTAACAGCAATTTTTTTTTCTTTTCTTTTTTTTTTTTTGTCTTTTTGAGACAGGGTCTCGCTATGCAGTTGAGGCTGCCCTTGAGCTCACTTTTGTAGCCCAGGCTGGTCTCGAACTCGTACCGATCCTCCTGCCTCAGCCTCCCAAGTGCTGGGATTACAGGTGTGAGCCACCACGCCCGGCCTAACAGCAATTTTAAAAATTAGCAGCATTTTGAAAGAAAGCATAAAAGTAAACCATACATACAAGTCTTTGTAAGTCAAATAAGGTCCCTGGATTGTCAGCGAGAGAAAAGTTGAGCTGGAGATACAGTCCTGAGGCACACTGCCTGCCTGGCAAGCACAAAATCATGAATATGATTTCCAGTACCAAGAAGGCAGAGCTACACAAAATGACAAAGGAGCAAAATGTGTCCTCAGGTCCCAAGCCCACCCAGAACATGTAAAACTGAAAGGTTTGACTATATCACCATATTGAAAGATTTTCTTTTTACCTCAAACAGTAAATCTAAAAATTCCAAGTAAGAGTTTATATTAAGTATACATTAATATTTATATTTAAAATACAGTGTTATTTGACCCAGCAACCAAAGGCCTGGCATATCAGTGAGACCACCTGGGGCCCACTGGAAACTCACTGGACCCAGCTACAAGGCTCAGCATGTGAGCAGAACTTCATTGATCAGACAGGCCCAGTGCACAGAACTGCATCAGAACTGCCTGCAGAGAATGGAGACAAGACCCACCCAATTGATCCATGAGCAGACTAGCTTGCCAGAGTGGCACAGCAGGTTTACCTCCAAGGGCTGCAGCAGGAAAAGTAGAGCTCAGTAGTCAGACCCAAGCCACACCCACCTAGACAAGAAGGTACTTAGTAGATCCAGATCTGGTGCTCAGGTAAGAACTCTACCAAAGCTCTCCACCCAAGATCAGAAGGCAGGGCTATGCAAAATCACAAAGAGAAGGAGCAAAATGCATTCTCAGGCCACGAGCCCACCCAGAACAAGTGCTGGAGACAACAGCATAAAAGAAATTGGAAATCACACACCTGAAATCTCTGAAATAATAGCATCCAAAGTAAAGAAATAACTACAGAAAAGTATAGAGGAAATCAGATCAGAAGTAATTTCTGAAGTCAAAAAAAGAAAAAAATATATAATGAAAGAAGTACTAAGTGCTTCTAAAGAAGACACTGATAACAAAGTAGAGGAGAATATAAAAAAGATGGAATCTTTGAATGAGCAAGGAAAGTAATACAACACATAAAGCAGATTACAAGTGCTATACAGGAAATTAAAATCCCAATTACAAGCTGGCAAAACTGTTTCAGTGAAAGTGAAAATAAACTTTCAGACCTTAAAGATACCATTGCAGCTAGTGAAGAGGTAAGATCTCTTAAAAACAACTAAGATGCAAGAAAAAATAACTCAACAGGCATCAGTGAGAAAGAAGGAGTCAATACAAATGATATAAAAAGAATATGGGCAGAAGTAATAGCAGAAAACTTCCCAAATATGGGGAAATAATTTGGTATTCAGGTAACCGAAGCATACAGAACTCCAAATAACATCAACCCAATTAAAACCACACCCAAACATATAATAATCAAGATCCCAGAAATTTAGCACAGGAACAGTATACTAAAAGCCACTAGAGAAAAGAAACAGATCACATTTAAAGGAAAGCCCATTACAGTAACAGGTTTCTCTTTACAAACCGTCAAATCAAGAAAAGCATGGACTACAAGTCTTGCAAGAAAACAAATTCCAACCCAGACTGATACACCCTGCAAAATTCTCTTTCAAGTTCAATGCAGAAGTGAAATACAACTAAAAACAACTAAAGGATTTCATGATGATAAAGTCAACCCTACACAGTTTACTAAAAGATATTCTAGAGAGGGATCAACATGACTCTAACTCCATGAAGGAAAATGGAAAAGAACCCATCAAATAGAGCAAACAAACACAGGAGAAAAACAGGTATACCAAAGCAGGCTTTCAATTATTCTTTTGTATACAGCAGTAAAATATTTCCATTAGCATATTCTACAAATGAGCTTCTTCTGCACCCTATGGGTCATGATTGTGAATGGGTCTACAGGGTGGATATCAAGGAAATAGCAGTAGGTCAGTCCCACAAGTGACCCCTGGTCACCAATAAGCTTCATGGACGCTGTCCACATCCACAATATACTAGAATAGTTTGTGTGATATCCTATCCCCAAACTGTTAGAAGTTCTGGTCATGTATTTCCCATTCCAGTATTTATGTTATGTTTTATTAGTAATTCTTTACTACCATGAAAACTTTTTCTTAATTGATATTTTTGTATTCAAATACAATGTGAGTACTCTGAATTGATTAAAGATTTGTACATATGATATACAACACTCTAGCCTCTAAGTTGGACTCATGATTTGATTTGAATTTTGGAATATTATTTTGAAATATTTAATTTTTAATTAATATTTAACTTTCTCAATATTAAATTATAATTTGTTTTATGATTCACACTAATTGACTTACAATCTACTTATAAGACATGGTATGATATTTTCTCCTAGTATTAGAAACTTTAAAAAGAAAAAAATATGTATATGTATACGTAAGAGTTAGGATACATATTACAGCTACTTTGTCTTAGTTCACTGAGAATGAAAGTTTGTACTAATATTGTTTAGACAAGATATCAGGACAACAGCTTATCCTCTGAATAACTACTATGAAGACAACAATATGCACTGTATTAATTATTGTAACCATCCTACTAACTTGTTTTAAAACTGTTTCAATGCTATTTTATCTTTCTCATTAAATGAATAAAAAAAGAAAATAAAATACAAAATGTTATTTTAAAATAAATTTCATGTAACTGAGTTTCCAAGTAGACACATTAGTTGCAATATATTAAAAAATAATAAATTCTATTCAAAGTTGAATAATTTAAATTTTTAAGCTGGAATGTAGAAAATTACAAAAGAAAAAAGGGAAAAAGACATATCCATATCTAATATACACGATCATTTGGATAATTATACTGCTGATTTCTACTGGTCTACTGAAAGGAGCAGTTAGTTAATGTTTACATTTTTCTTCTTTATCTTCTTTATTTATTTATTTATTTTTTAAATGTATTTGGTACAGGGTCTAACTACACAGCATAGACTCGCAGTGATCCTCCTGTTTCCAGCCACTGTAGCAGTGGGATTATAGATGTACACCAGCATACCCGATACCCAATCTCAATGGCCACCTCAGTGATCCTGGCATGGTTCCAGGTTTGATCCCCAGTCCATGAGCTTGCCTATGCAGGCACTTAGTCCACTGAGCTATCTTGCCAGCCCTTTTTGTTTTTTTTTTTTAATTTCATATAACTTGTTTTTAAACCAATTATGCAGGTTTATACAAGGTAATCTAAACATCTAATTTGAAGATACCATAATATAATATAACAACCACTACAAAATTGCTATTACTCTTGTGAATGAAATTTTGTAATTTTTTTTGCCATTTTGTATTCTTTAAAAAAAATAAAAACATGAAAAAGAATGTCCAAATTGATAAATGTTAAAATCAGTAAAGAGATAATAAAACAAATGTAATCTAACAACCTGGAGCATAAAACGACTCAACTGCTGACTTAAAAATAATTCCATTTATATTGTGGTTTGAAAATCTTACTGGTTTTTTCCACCTGTTACTTGAGACATCCCTTACAAAGCTTTACTGAGGGAGGCATTTCATAAGTGTGAATACCAGGTTTCTGAAATAAAGAAATTTATACAGTGCTTCACTCCAAGCTTGTTCTCTTTTACAACACATCATTACTGGGTCAAATTTAGTGATTAATTTTATTAGTAAGTAGTAGTCCCAGATTTTTTCATTATACTGAATATGGAAACTAATATTTAAGTGGTTCTTTGTTTGTTTGTTTCTTTTTGCCTATAGCTGGCTCATAACCAAACTGGGATGAGATTATATTACCTCTTAGAGTCAATGCCAGTTTTATAACTGCCCAAATGTGCAAATGCTATGAATAACAAGGTACTTTTTTCATTAAAGGAAAAACATAAGGAAAAATCCATTAGTCATAAGAAACAATTTCAAGACTCAAAGTTAGTAATTCCCCAATTCAAGTACATACATTTAATGCTTTAATTTTGTCTACAACAATACTAGTAAGAGCCATTTAGACTTCCTTTAATGGTCCTTCCATGTAATATCAAAACAAGTATGAGAAAAGATATGTGGAAAATGAGGGATTATTTTGATAACCATAGTATAAAGTCACACGTCCTCTAAGTAAAAAAATCAAAGTCACAAAGTCTTGGGTCTTCAAAGAGAATACCCACCAATCTCTGTGATTTCAAGTCTGAACTCATGTAATTCTCCACTATAAGCCTAAAAATACTTTGAGCTATGAAAAGGGTGAGGAAAGGACAAGCACAAAGACAAACTTTAGTGAAAATAAGCAGTTATTCTTTAAAATTTATTGGGAATATTTTTAAATCATCAACTTATTACTTTCTTACTCTACCTTTAGCAGTGCTCTAATTCCCATTCTTCTATCAACACATTTTTCTTTACCACAGCTTCTGTAAAATCAATTAATCAGCGATATGCCCTTAATTAAATCTTATTATCTCATATTTAAGAAAGCTCTTATTTTGTATTTCCTTCAGAGATTCCGTTTTGCTTTGTTTTGTTTTAATGGTGCTAGGGATCAAACCCAGGGCACAAGAACTCTACCAACGAGCTATATCCCCAGCCTCAAGTAGTCCTTTTTAATTTTGAAAAATACTTAAAAGTGACTTTACCTTTATTTGGGAATACATGGAAGACCTTCTAAATTCAAGGTAGCATCAGCATCAACTTTAATGACCACACCACGGGCATACTCAGATGAATGGAATGTTGTTCTAGTTATTTAGGTAATAAATATTACAACAATTTTCTTACTTTACCTGTAAAATATCTCTAGTGTAAATTTCAAACAACAATGTATCAGAAAATGTTATGTGCTCTCTAGAAGTCACTAATATTCAATTCTTCTAATTACATTGATACTGCTCTGCATCCAAATGAAGTTCCAATAAAGTACTTCTGGTAAAGCCCCAAGAGACACTAATCATTTAAAGAAGACAATAAGAACTTTGCTGTCCTACTTTCAGCTTGCTCTATGGCTCTGATTTTCTGCCAAAGTTTCTCCAGCCCTTCTGAATACCAAACTAATGCCAAAAAACATGTTTAAAGATCTAACACAACTGACTTTTTAACTCAAATGGACTACAGAATTTTATTTTTGTAAAGTCTCAACAAGCTAAAAAAAACCATTTCTAATTCAGGGTCAATCAACACCACCTACCCCTAAAGTAACCCCTACAGTGCTTCTAGAAAAACCAATGTAATCAATTTCACTGTTTTTATCAATTTCTTAAAAGACAGATTAAGTATGTGGAAAACTCACTTGCTATTTTTTAATTTAATATTTTAACTAAATTTTAAAATTAAGCTCATAGTGACTTCAAAATTTATCCAAATGATCCCTACCCACAATTTTTAACACTTAAAAGTTTGTTAAAAAGTTTCTTTAGAAACTTCTAAGTTTCTAAGACCTTTACTTTCATTCTTCCTCAGCAACTCACTCCCATGGTCATCTCCACTATCATTAGCAATAACTACAAAACATCCCTCCCACCCCTACAGTAATACAACAAACTTGTTCTCAGGAGGCTTCCACTGTCTAGCCATTATGATTAATGCTGCTGTGGCTGGGAACATGCATATACATCCGTTTAAGACCCTATTTATTTATTTATTTATTTATTTATTTATTTTTGTCTTTTTGAGTCAGGGTCTCGCTATGCAGTTGAGGCTGGCCTTGAGCTCACTTTTGTAGCCTAGGCTGGTCTGGAACTTGCACCAATCCTCCTGCCTCAGCCTCCCGAGTGGGATTACAGGCGTGAGCCACCACGCCCTATTTTAAAGTGACAATGTAAGACTCACGTAATTCAATGTTCAATTTTTTGAGGAATTACAAAAGATGTGTCTAGAGTCTTTCACAGCAGCTACACAATCAACAGTGAACAAGGGTTCCATTTGTACATCTTTGACAACACTTTGTATTTTCTGTTGTTTTGCTAGCAGCTATATTAGGTGATAGCTCAAGGTATTTCTTTTTTTCTTTTTTGTCTTTTTGAGACAGGGTCTCGCTATGCAGTTGAGGCTGGCCTTGAGCTCACTTTTGTAGCCCAGGCTGGTCTCGAACTCACACCAATCCTCCTGCCTCAGCCTCCCAGAGTGCTGGGATTACAGGCGTGAGCCACCACGCCCGGCATCTCAAGGTATTTCTGAGTTGCAGTTCCCTAATAATTAATGCTAACGAACATATTTTCATGTGCCTAATGGTTAAGTAATCTGTCCATTTTAAAATAAAATAAGATATTTGACATTTTTTGGTTTTCTTATCTTTTATATTCATTTTGAAAAATTCCTGCATATCATTTTAAAGTAAAAGTCTAATTTCAATCTTTCCCATGAAGGAATTCAATTTTCCCAGCTGAAAATTTTCATTGCTAAATAAACTATCCTTTTCTCCCACTGAACAGTCTTGGCATACTTGTCAAAAATCATGTTGTCATATATACAAGGGCTTGTTTACTCTGGGTAAATCGATTGTCTATATATATTTCTGTCTTTAGGCCAATACCACACTCAAGTTTTGAAATAATTAAGTGTGAAATCTCCAATTTTATTCTTTGTTTTATAAGATTCATTTGTCTCCTCAGGAACCTCACCATAATATCAGGATGAATTTTCTATTTCTGCAAAAAAATATCAATCTCCTAGATTCTGTTAACAATTACACTGAATCTGTAAATCACTTTGAATAGGATTAACCTCTTAAGTCTTCTAACCCATAAACATGACTGTCTTGAAATTTAGTTATGTCTTTAACTTAGTCAGCTATCGTTGAAATTTTCAGTGTATAAGTATTAGACTTCTATTAAGCTTCATCGAAAATATTTTTATTCTATCATTAAACACACAGTTTTCTTACTTTTCCTTGTAGACTGTTCATTGTTAATGTACACAAATGCAACTGATTTTTGTGCACTGGGGTTTGTTGTTGGTTGCTTGGTTCATTTTTACTCTCCAAGAACGCTGAGTTTATTTACTGCAAAAGTTCTTTAGGAAATATCTAAGGTTTTCCACATACAAGAGCATGGTATGTGTAACAAATAATTTTACTTCTTCCTGTTCAAAGAACACCTGTTTCCATTTTCCTAGACAAAATTGCTATGTGACTCCCAACATGATATCAAATACAAGTGAGAAAAGTAGGTATCCTTGTCTTATTCCTGTTCTTAATGGAGAAACTCATTTTTTTACTACTCAGTGTAATGCTGGCTCAGAGGAAATAAATTTTCAACTTAATCCTAAAGAACAGGTAGGACATGGATGCCTAAAAGCTACACAAAAAGCAACCAGGAGGGAAGAACTACATAAATAAGCAGAGGAATATAGAATTTTTCAATTCTAACTTTAAAATCAGCCCAGATAAAACAGAAAAATAGCCCATGCTTCTCATTACCAACAGAGGTAACTACCCATGAATAGGTTATTTTCTAAACTCTATCCTTACCAACTAAATGGTTATAATGCAAAAGATATAAAAATCCTGTATGTTCTACAATTCTACTAAAAATGACAGACTATGAACTAGGGGAAAAAAAAAAAAAAAAAAAACCAACTCCTGGGATGTACAACATGATCTTTCTATTAGCAAACGCCTTTCCATGTCCAATGCAATAACTTTTAAAATAGCGACCATCTTTTTAGACAAAAAAAAAAAATCTAGTTTATTTTTTATAATTCATTATGTTAAAAAAAAAAAAAAAAAAAAAGAAAAGAAAAGAAAGAAAGAAAAGAGAAAGCTGATAAAGTTTGTGGATAAACCAAGCTTGATAGTTTCTTTTTGGTAAAGAGTACTGAAACCAGGGTCTCTGTACTGACCTACATGCCCATCCCCCATGCTTTATTTATTTATTTTGGATTTTTTGAGGCAGAGTCTTGCTGTGTTCTATAGGCTGGGCTTGCACTCAGTAGTTTGCCCAGGGCTAGGCTTGAATGTGCAGCAATCCTCCTGCCTTTGTGCTAGTATTACTGTACCACCACACAGGGCTGCAATTACAAACTGTTTTCCATCTAATCCCTGTAAACTTTCAAATTAATTTGGTCCAAAATAAATTTACCTGTTATCAGAACAAAATTCCTGTATTGTCTACATCTTTATCTGATTCTGTAACTTCCAACAATCCCACAGCATCTATATTGATGATCCATTCATCTTTCCACTTGACCCTCTCATTTTGTAGTTGTTTGCAGTGACTTTCCTTTCTGTTCCATATTATTCTATTATTCAGCTCTACTGTGATTCTTGAGGAGTCACAGGGAAATCCAGGACTACAGTTTAGGATTAACTACTATAAATCTAATTTTTTATGTTGCACTCTACAGCCCTTTTTTAGATGTTCCAGTCATCTGCTTTTATGTTGTCCTTGTTACCTACCACCCTTCAGTCAACCACTTTCTGCCACTGGTTTCTCTGCCATAACATCAATTAGTAACATAATATAGCTATCTCCTTTATTCAAGGAATACAAGGCAAGCACCCAACAGATGCCTGAAACAATGAATAATATCAAACCCTATATATACACTCACACAGAGACATATAGAGCCACAAAAAATGTATACATACTTCAGGAAAAGAAAAATAGTATGATTCTTTTTCACAGATGGTGTTATCCTCATACAGGGAACCCTAGATGTTATATATTGCAGAAAATCTACTATATCGACCAGCCTAATAGCTGAGCTGATTAAAGCGTGTGCTTAGCAGATGCAGAGGCAGGGAGTTCGATCCCCTGCTGTGCAGGAGGACCACTATGAGTTTGATCTACACAGCGAGACACTGTAGATCCTGTACTAATTACAAAAAAAAAAGACCTTGAAAATCTATTATATAGCTGGCCCATTGGGTAAAAATTGAAAATGCATGTGCAGCAATCTCAGTAACCAAGGTTACCTAAGCAGTAGTTTGGCCTGCTAATAAATGTCTGGAATCAAGCTTGGCACATCTATAATCCCACAACTCAGGAAGCTGAGGCACAAGGTTCATTGCAAGTTTGAGAACAATCTAGGCTACAAAGTAAGCTCAAGGCCAGCCTGCACTGCATGCATAGTGAGACTCCATCTCAAAAAAGACCAAAAACTAAAAAAATAAAATAGATCAACATTTTAAAACGTTTTAAAATAAATAAATGTCTGGAAGCTAATGGCCACCACTTTAAGCACCTCTTGTAACTGCAAAGGTCATATGTAACTCATAATAATCCCATGCTTTCTCAGTAAACTTAAAACATTTATACTAGCTTCTCTTTTCCTGAAGTGTGTATACGTATTTTTTTTTTTGCACTTGCTATCTATATTGGGTGCACATGACAGTTTAATTTATAAATTAGACACAAGACAAAGCAACAACAAAATAAAACAATTGTATTGTACTAAATGTTACATGAATATAATCTTTTTTTCTCACCCACACATAAAAATACCTTACCATACTAATGAACTCAGCAATTTCAAAAGATAGTGTTTTTTTCTTTTCTTATTAAGCTCAGAACTTTCACGTTTTCTCTTAAATATTGTATTTTACAGTTTCTCTTTGGCATATTTGAATTACCAGCATCACTACTCTTGTGTTTCACCTGAACAGAGGTATGACACTACAGAAACAGGACAACCTAATAATCACGCAATGCGTGGTAGTGTTTACAATGTGGATGGACATGCTAGAACAATGAGTAACTCACATCTCTATCCTGGCAAAATAGAGTATAATGGTAAAAGATTTCACACTCAGCATGGCACATAGCTTGAAATCTATGAACTATATTTCTAAAACTTCTCAGTATTTTTAGACTACAGTAACTGAAACCACAGATAATAAAGGATGGTTGTATCATCCCACAAAGCTGATATTTAATCAGATAGTGTAACTATCAAAAAAAGAATGAAGGGCTGGTGAGATGGTTCAGTGGTCTAAAGCACCTGCTTAGGAAAGCTTATGCAACTGCAGGGACCATGGTTCTATCCCCAGTGCCATATGCTGTGTCAGCCCCACCCCCAGGGCAGGTTAAACTGGCCATAATACAAGGGGGGTGGGATAACTAGCTTTTCTGTATAAATGTTCATATTTTTTAAATTCTGTTTTATTTTATTATTATTTTTAACGTTATTTATTTGTGTTATGGCCAGCTCAGCCTGCCCTCGAGGTGGGGCTGGCATAGCATGTGGTGCCAGGGATGGAACTGCGGTCCCTGCAGTTGCCTAAACTTTCCTAAGCAGGCACTTTAGACCACTGAGCCATCTCGCTGGCCCAATTTTCATATTTTTAATGTATGTGAAAATTCTCTAGAACAGTACTACGCAGCCTCTGATTTCTTGAGTTTCTTGCCCGCTGGACTTATTTTTTTTACTCTAGTCTGCCTTTCCCTTTTCCCTTTTTGAGACTCTTCATCTATTTTGTAAGTGTAAAGGACATACGAAATCTAATCAGAGGGCTAGTGATACAGCTTAGCAGCACAGCGCCTGCTTGCCAACTGCAAGGTCCTGAATTTGATTCCTGAAGTCAAAAAAAGAAAAGAAGTCTACTCAGAGGCCTTTTGTGTCTAGGAAAAACTTCAAAGATCAGCTTATTTACAGATGTGGAAACTGAAGCTCAGAGATTAAACTATTTGCCCAAGGCTCTAGTTAAGAGCCAAAGACCTAGAAGTCTTAATTAGTTTTTCCTGTTTTGCTGCTTCAACTGAGTTCATTTAGCTAAATAAATATTTTTATTTATTTATTATTTAGAAAGCAAATGGGCTTCCTGGGCCTAATCTAATTTGAAAGAATACTTGGTTGTTAGTATATTCATGAAAATAAATCCAAAGAGTGATCTCATACTATTCTTACCACGTAATTATAGTTAAATGTTGAGATAATTTAGTTCTATCTACGTATGCTTTATATTTTTGGAAGAAACAGAGCTACCTCAGAATTTTATGGCTCATTTTCATAAGGTGTATTAGAAAATCTTAATATACAGAATTAAGGAATTATGGCTAATAAGTTAAATTTTATATCCCCAAAATATCTGTTAATCTATTCAGAAGTCTCCAAACTGTAAAAGAATGTGCTTATGCATGACTTAGCTGTTATTTTATATGATTTATTGTGATAGCAATGTTGATAGGAAGCATCATGTAAATGCATGTTCTTGCATACTAGCCCTATCTAGGCATTCTTAACGTATCACCTTGAATTCACATAGCCATTTTTTGTCCTTTACTTATGCTTCTCTATACTGGAATTTTTTTTTTTTTTTTTCAGCCTTAAAAACCATCTTGAAACCTGGTAGGGTAGTTGTATCTAACTTTCATTTCAATATGCATACTACTTTAAGTGAATATATATTAAATTAAAAATACAGTCTATATAGAGAAACACTAGGGTTATTTGATTATAAAGGAATACCTAAAACAAAAGAGGATAAATTTCAATGGTTTTTTTTTTTCACTGTTTGTTTTGCAGTGCTAGGGATCAACTGCAGGGTCTACTGCACACTAGGGGAACGCTCTACTACAGAGCTAATTTTTTTTCTAATTATGTCAAATTATTTACTCATTTCCCATCTTCCTTTATTGCTCAGGAAGGGTATAAGTCTCAGTTTTACTGTGATTGGCCTCTTCCTTTGAATTCACTTAGATTTATAGCATTCTTTTTCACTCCTATATCCAGGAAGCAGTAATAGTTTTGCACTATTGTAGATAAACATCTTTCCTACTATGTACTTAAGATAAAAATCTTGGTTAGTAATAATACAAATAAATCTAAATAGGTTTATATTTACCTCCTGGTTTTTATTTCAACAGTTAATTTAGCAGTTGTTTCTTTAAAATACTATACAGTAACACTTTATACTGACATGTTTATATATGACTCATTCATTTTCTATTTACTCACCCAGGAAAAACTCATCTTATACAATAATATGCCATCAATTCTATGCATTGCCCCTGCCATCACTTTGCGCCTATCTACAATTACCTTTTCTGTAATACTATAGTGACCTCTAAACTCATCTTCTAATGTCCTTTCTAGTCATCCTCTAATTCACTTTTCACACTGTATTACATCTGTTAAAAATTCAGAAGTAATACCTCTGGCAATATGATACAACTAAGAATACTGATTCTGAATGTAGATTTCTAGACTTTACCACTAATACTTGTGTTACCTTTGGCAAGCCTCTTAACCCTTCTACTCAGTTTCCTTATCTGTAAAATGGTGATGTCCATATGTATTGAGGTAGCCTGGTGGGCATTTCAAAAAGTAGAGTGCGATGGACAGGGGCCCAGAGGCAGCTGTGGTAGGGCAGCTTTGCCTGTGGGTTCTCTATCTGTTGCTTTCTCCCTTTCTCGAAATGCTATTGACTCCTGAGTGAACCCTTGGATGGAAGCTGATGGAGGTCTTGGTTGTGCTCACTTGTGACTAAGCATGTGGCCCTCCTTTACTTTAATGAGATCATGGTCACATTAGTGCCTCAGCACATGGTTCTCCTTTGCTGGGGTGATTGTACGTGAGACCACACTGACTATCCTGAATAAAGCTGAGTTGTTTCAGAGGTTCTTTGCTCACTGAGGAGGGAAACTCGGTGAGTCCTCTGAACTAACTTCATCAGGTCCCTCGTCATTTCTTTCAGCACTGACATAGTACATTACAACATGTTTATTAAATTGGGAGAACTGCATGAATATAGCCAATGCTCTACAGTAGTCTACCTCATTATCTTCAAAAATATGCTTAGACAGGTATAATAGCATTCAAGTCTAGTCCTAGTTTCTCAAGAGTCTGAAGCAGGTTTGCTTAAGTCCATGAATTCAAGGCCAGCCTGGCAACAAAGTGAGACTATCGCAAAGAAACAGAAACAATATAGCCTTACTTGTATTAGCTTTACTTCAGCTACAGTGGTGGAATGTTGTTTTTCATGAAACACAACTGCACACCTTCCTGTATGAGAGCACTGTACACAATGCACTTTCTTTTTTTTTTTTCTACACAACGCACTTTCTACATGAACACTTCTATCATCTCACACATATCTATTAGTTCCTAAATAATTTTCAGATCTCTGTTAATATTTTTTCCAAAGAAACACTCCCTGAATTTACTAGTGTTAGGTTTTCATGTTGCTATCATAATAAAGAATTTTGTTCTCTCCTTTTGGAGTGCTTAGTCCTTCATTTGACTAATAAATAGCTCTCTTTCTGTCATGCAAATTTTTGCTCTCATTCTAACTCAATACTTCATAACTTGTTGAATTAAATCAATGAGTAATTATCACCAGTGCTAGGCATTGTGTGAATGCTTTATATATAATCTCATTTAATTTCTCATAAATGATACATATTATTACTCCTATTTTACAAATGTGAAAAAGCTCAGAACTCATAAGCTAGTAAATGACAGTGGGCTAGATGAGTGATGCAAAGAAGACTCAAAGCCAGATCCTGCACTTAGAGTGACAAATAAATGCTTTAATTGGGCACAAAATCAGTTACATATTACCATACACTATAATGGCAATGCTGACAATTGGCCTGATATGTTTTAAGGCACTAATACACCAATAAAACAGAGAAAGAAAGATATAAATATTGCAAAATAAGATAAGAGTGACACTACTTGCAGCTCTTACAATACCAAGAAAACAAGAACGACAGACAGACAGACTACCATAAAAACCAGGATTCATAAGCCAGGGATATAGTTCAGTGGCACACCACCTGCCTGGCAAGTGCAAGGTCCTGAGTTTACTTCCCAGTGTTAAAAGAAAAAAAAGAAAAAGGAAAAACAGAATGGAGTAGGGTAGCACCATACAAAGTATGAAGAAACCAGTCATTTTCACATATACAACCTCCAGTTAGAATGTCTGATTTAGCAATTTTACAACTTGCAAACTAAAGCTAATAGCAGGCAACCTTACTTATTTCCTTTTAATAAAAAGAATAGCTCTAGGCACTGGGGATATAGCTCAGTGGAGTAAGCACTAGTTCAATCCCCAGTACTGATTTTAAAAAAAGAATAGTTCTAATACTTAAAACTGTTAGTGTTTATTTTGTTACTTCATAAGTACCCAAGTACAGTGTCTTATGTATACCAGGTTTTATCCATTAGAAATAACAATTAGTTTCTATACTTATTACTTATTTACCTAGCATTTTTATTTATGCAAAATATTTATTTATATGTGCTGACTTGGTCACAGTATTTCACGTATGTAATACCTACCTAAGTAGTAAACACAGGATTGATTATAAGTAGTACATCTTACATAACAAAATTTTTCATTATTTTTTAAAATATTAGAATCTGGAACCTGTAGGATTTCTAAGTGTTCCACTTTTTCATTTCAAAGTACAACTCTATGTGTTTTGTATAGCTTACACTTTTTCATTTTTATATTTAGTGTGAGTCTAGATGTCTAGAAAACTTAAGCAGACAGAGGTCACTTCAAACACTGTACTGTGGAATTGGTTCTCTACTAGAAATAAGCAAGTTTTAATAATTTTAAAATGCAGACACGATTCTAGGCCTCTGAGGAGATATAATGCTACTGTTATTTTTAACTTTTATTTCTCTAGTATCTTTGATATCTATAGCCTACTTAGGAATAGGAGATCCAGAGCAAGTCACCAAAGAAAAGCATCTGGGCATGAAAGTAAGAACTGCTAAGGAGGAACAAATAAGGCTATAATATTTGTCACTATTCAGAAAGATAGCTTTTCTATCTGTTACCTATGACTAAAGTCCAAAACATTTCAGAATGGCCTACCATTTGTCCATTACTTCTCTACCTTCGTCTCTTACCACTCTACCCTTCTTTTATTATTTTTTAAATCATTTATTTATTTGGTACAGGGTCTCACCACACAGCAGCTGGAGCTCATAACCATCCTCCTATCTCAGTCTCCCTGGGATTAAAGCACTGGGATTACAGATATGCTCCACCACACCCAGTATGGATGGCAGGCCAGGTGCCCCGGGGAACTCCAAGGCTAGTATGGCATGAGGTACAGGAGATGAACCAAGGTGCTTGCACTTGTCAGACAGGCACTTAGACAAGCTATCACCCCAGCCCTACTTTGCTCTCTTAGTAACTAAAAGAAATGATCCACAGAAGATTTTAAAAATACATATTCCCACTCAAACATAGGCCTACTGCATCAGAATCACTAAAGAAGGGAGCCAGAAACCTGTTTTGCTTCAAAACCACCTTCCACAGTGAAGCTTTCTCTGATTCCTCAAACTGTGCACATCTATTCTAAGTTTCCAAAAGACTCTGGACTTAGCTATTGTTACACTTACTATAGTTTGGTCCAGTGGTTCTCAACCTTTCTAATGCCATGACCCCACAATACAGTTCTTCATGTTGTGGTGACTCCAAACTAAAAAATAATTTTGGTGGCTACTTCAAAACTGTAATTTTGCTACAGTTATGATTCAGAATGTAAATACCTGATATGCATTATGTATTTTCCGATGGCTTTAGGCGACCCCTGTGTTTTGGTCGTTTAACCCCCACCAGGGTTGCGACCCATAGGTTGAGAACCACTGGTTTGGTCAATACTTTTTTTGTTTTTTTTTTCCTTAGGAAAGGGTCTATAGGGCATTCAGGTTCTCACTAATAGATCGGACTCACAGTGATCCGCCTGTTTACAGTCTCCTAATAGCTGGGATTACATGGGATTACAGGTGCACACCACCGTGCCCAATCTCAATTGCTGTCTCAGCACACCCCGGGGGCAGGGCCAGCACGGTAGTCCCAGGGATCAAACCCGTGGCCCCTGTGCCTAGTCAATACTCAACTTCTCTGCTGGACAGTAAATCCTTCAGAGTAAGATCTGTATTTGTGCTCATTACTATTCCCCGCTCCAGAATCACTGTTTTTATCAACACTTCTCTGGAGTCTTTAACTGACTGCATCAATTGGTTCTTTTCCCATGTAACTCCTGCTTGGGGTTAGCCAACAGAAAGCACATATGGGACAAAAGTAAAGTGCTTCTCTTGTTGTCTACCTGGTATGTAACTGAAAATTTCATACTTCTCAGCAGCCTGTTTCTTCCCACTGCCCTTAAGGCCTAAGATAGTATCAACTCTACAAAGTTACCACCTCTGGAGTAATGTACCATCAACTGTTAGCTCCACTGTCCAAGCCAACACTTCATGAAAATTCTTTTTATTAAATATTCTTCAATTAACCCTTTTAAGTACACTATTTCCTACCATAGCCTACTAGAGACTAATTCAGTATCTGCTCATTATACTAGGCATACTAAGCTCAATAGAAGCATTATATGCAGGATGGCAATTCTGACATTTAAGATGAGAACATGCATCCAATGCTAAGGACAGTGCTTCTCACAAAGTCAGCCTTCCATAAAGGTTTGCAGAATATACAAATGCCCCACCTACCCACTCACCCAGGAGAGCTACAAAACAGCTAAATAAATTGGAGCAACAGAGGTGCTTAAAAGAAATTTGAAAGTCACACAGATCTGCCACGGATTTAGCTCTGCATAACAAGTGAGCCTTTCTTAACACTTTCTGCAAAATGAGAATATCAATACTTACCTGATAGAGGTGACATGAAAGTGAAACAAAAGAGCATCCAGCAAAATAGCCTGGCACACAGATAATGACAAAACTGTGAACTTCTCTGTTCCTCAAATTAACTTTCAAGAACAAAAGATAAGATTTTTGGTGAAAAATGAAAACACACAGAAATCTAAGATGAAACAAAAAAAAATAAAATTTGTAAACAAA
The DNA here is from genome assembly GCA_004027025.1 of Myocastor coypus. Taxonomy (NCBI): domain Eukaryota; kingdom Metazoa; phylum Chordata; class Mammalia; order Rodentia; family Myocastoridae; genus Myocastor; species Myocastor coypus. The sequence continues at coordinate 9,698 of PVJA010019957.1, read as the reverse complement.
TGAAGATTTTAAATCTCTGTACCAGGGGTCTGGGGAGATAGCGCTGTGGCGAAAGTGCCTGCCTGACAAGTACAAGGTCATGAGCTCGAACCCCAGTCCTGCAAAAATAAATTAAGCTCTATACCATTGCTAACAGTGAATTGTAACCTCAGTTTTCTAGTATCAAAAGTAAATTTGGCAAATGTGAACAGTCATAGGAAATAGTTTCCACATGATTAAAAAAACAAAGCTAATTTCTCCATAGGTGTCACTGAGAACAACACTAATAAATGAATAATACTCTCAGTATCTTGTTTGCATTCTAAAAAAAAAAAAAAAGACAATAAATTAAGACTTTTTTCTTAATGATTTCTCAGCACATACATACCTGGCTTCTCAAAAGCAATTCAGAGGCTGAGGAGATAAGCACCTGCCTGTCAAGTGCAAGGATCCAGATTTAATCCCCAGGTCTACATGCCAGGTCCAAAATAAATAAATAGGTTTTTAAAAAGCAATTCAGAGCCAGGCGTAGTGGCGCACGCCTGTCATCCCAGAACTTGGGAGGCTGAGGCAGGAGAATCAGTATGAGTTCGAGACCAGCCTGGACTACAAAAGTGAGCTCAAGGCTAGCCTGACCTGCACAGCAAGACCGTCTCAAAAAAGACCAAAAAAAAAGCAATTCAATAAAGATAGTGTAATATTCATGACAAAATATAAAGGCTGAGACCTCAAGACAAAAGATTACACAAATGTAGTCACATACCTCCCTAAGGATAGACATCAGTGATTGATATTCTATATAGGTATCCCCTTGAAAATGCCACAAAGAATCACAAACCAAACCCCCTAAAGAGTCTCTAGTTTGTATTTATGCCTGCTTGATACTTGACTCATATCCCCATTTGACCCTGATTTAATCAATTTTACCTGCACAATGATGCTTATAATTTTATTGGTTGAAAAAAACAATTTATTGGTTGACCTTAGTTTCATACCACATGCTCACCTTGCCAGTTCCCTTTTTTGCTGCCATAGACCCACCTCACCTCATGATTTTGCTCTATAAAACCTCTGGAAAAGACAGAGCCTTTGGCAACTCAGCTCCCCTTCTGTCCTTCTTAGATAGACACTTTTCCTCAATAAATATATTCTGCTCTTAAATATATAAAGGCTATACAATTGTAACTTCTACCACTAACAATGAAGTAATTTTATACAAAACTCTTGCCCTAAGAAAACCACAATAAGATAACAAAAACCACCAGATACAGTACACTGCCTCAAATAGTATTTTAATAATAACTACTAGCATTACTAAAATCAATTAAAACAGGAACAGCAAGGAAATACAGGTCAATCTCTGTCCCCTTCTCTGTCTCTGTCTCTCTCATTTTCCTCTCCTAAAGGGAGGACCTCACTACTAAAATAAGGACTTGCTGTACAGTCCAGATTGGCCTTGCATTTAATTTAATGGTCTTTTTCCTCAGCCAAGTACTGGGATTACAGGCATGCACCGCCACACCCAGTATATGTGTTTTCTAATGCCTCAGCCTCAACATAATGCAATGGTTCTCAAACCTTAATATGAGAACCATTTGGGGTGCTTTCTAGGTATATAAATTCCTGAATCTTATTCTGATTCAGAAAGCTTGGGAGTTTATATTATTGTTCCTAACTCTAAGTTCCCTAGATGATCTTAATAATCACCTAGATTTGTGGGTTGTTAACAACAGCAACATTTTCCACCAGGTAACACCATGAGCAATAAAGTCTTAACAAACAGGTGCTAACTCAACAACACCACCATTGAACGAATAAAATATCCAGGCCAAGCAGCCAAATGCACAAAAGCAGACTAAGACAAGAGAGAACTTGAAACCCATAAAATATGTCATCACTTCTGGACTATCATAAGTTGAATGCAAGTGTTAATCTACATTTCACCTAAGCAAAATATAATTAAAATAAATAAACATAAATAGGTTCTTAATGTACCTGATGTCAGAAAAGTGAGAGAAAATGCAACTTTGATTAACAGAACCAACCGTCAGTTTACAACACAAATGAGTAAATGCCACAGCTAAAGATTACTGTCATTCTTAGAACAGAATAAACGAACAACCAAAGTATCTCTAAGTTACAGGAATTAACAAAATTCTATAATAAATTCAAAACTCAAAAGGTCATGTTTGAGGCAGGCAGGAAATTTTCATTATTTTTAAATACTTCCTACACCATACCTTTTCAGGCCTTTCAGCTGAAATTATTATTGAGACCTAACAACAGAAGAAAGCCTTCATCCATAGACATAAGATAGAGACAAACCAAATGGAATGCCAATTAATTGAGAAGTACCTTCAAAAATACTAAAAGATGATGCAATATACACACAAGGATTTTAAGTTTCTTAAGTGACACCAACATCAGATATCTTGGTATAAAAGACCAGCTGTCAGGCTGGCCAGATAGCTCAGCACAGTAAAGCACCTGCTTAGGCAGGCAATGGATCAAGGTTTGATGTGGCATGGTGTGGTGTGGTGTGGTGTGGTGTGGTGTGGTGTGGTGTGGTGTGGCGTGGCATGCCAGCCCGGCCCATGGGGTGTGCAAAGACGGCAAATGAGACTGGGCATGGTGGCATGCGCCTATAATCCCAGCACTTGGGGGGCTGAAAACAGGAAGATCACTATGGGTCAAATCTTTGTAGTGAGACCCTTTAGACCCTGTACTAAACACATTAAAAAATAAATTAAAGACTAGCTGTCAAGGCTGAAGAGAAATAGAAAATATATAAAGACAGTACCTTGAGATCATATCATCATATAGTACCGCTGCTGGGGCTGGTGAGATAGCTCAGCAGTCTAAACGCCTGCCTGGCAAGCTCAAGGACCCCAGTTTGATCCCCAATATGGTATGCCCTGCAGCCCTGGAACTGAGTGTGGTGGCGCACACCTATAATACCAGTGCTGGGGAGGCTGAGACAAGAGGTTCACTACAAGTCTGAACTGCATAATGAGACTACATGCAATAAATAAATAAATAAACACAAAAAGTAGTACCACTGCCATCAATTTATTTTTTTATTTCACTAATACAATCACAAGAATTAAATCTTCATACTGTAAAATTAACTGAGTTGAACAGACATTTCTTCAAAGATATACAAATGGACATGGAAGGTGCTGAACATTTATTTATCAAGTCAATACCAATCAAAAATCACAGTTGAGAATATACTTTATATCACTATGACAGCTATAAGAAAAAAAAATTAGATGACACCAGCTCAACTACTGAGTCAGTAATTCCACCCTCAAAAGTTTTAAGAAGTAAAAATATCCCTTTACTAAACCTCTCCGCAATGGTCATAGCAACATTATTCATAACAACAAAAATTGCAAACAACCCATGTATCTATCAAACAAAGGAATATTCAGTCATGAAAGATGAAATATTGATAAATTCTGCAGTATGGACAAACCTTAAGAACATCATGCTAATTAAAATATCCCAAACATCCATGGCTAAATGGTATATGATTCTATTTACATGAAATGTCCCAAAATGGTACATCTACAGACAGAAAGATTAGTAGTTTCCTAAGGCTGAGTGAGGAAAATAAGGAATGACTACTACTGGAGAATCATGCTTGGGGGATGATGAAAAATTTCAGTAAAAAGGTGAGAAGAGAGAAAAGGATAAGCAAATGAAACACAGGGGATTAAGGGGAACAGAAGGAAGAAAAGTACAAATCTTTTAAGCAGTGGTTAAAATTCACTTGACTTAAATTTACCACTTTAACCATTTTTAAGTGTATACATAGTTCAATGGCATTAGACTAAATACATACATATTATACAATCATCACCAGCACTCATCTCCAGAACTCATCACCTTGCAAAACTGAAATTCTATACCCATTATACACTAAGTCCCCATTCTTCTCACCGTCTAGTCCCTGTTAACCACCAGTTTATTTCCTTCTCTATGATTGTGGCTATTCTAGGGGCTGCAAATAAATGAAATCATATAGTATTTGTCTTTTCATGGCTAGCTTATTTCACTTAGTATAATGTCCTCAAGATTTATCCATGTTTTATAGCATGTTAGAATTTTCTTTCTTTATAAGGCAGAACAGTATTCGTTGTATGCACATAGCATTTTACTTACCCACTTAGTTGCCCATGGACATTTGGGTTAGTTTTATCTTTTGGCTACTTTAAATAATGCTGCTATAAATATGAACATAGAAGTATCTCTTTTAGAGTCTACTTTCAAGTCTTTTTCAATATTTATGATTGGAATAGTTGGGTTATATAGGGGATTTTGAAGGTAGTAAAAGCATTCTACATTAAGACTATTGATTACATGATTATTTGTCAAAATCAACACAACTTAAGCCGGGTGTGGTAATCCCAGCACTCGGGAGGCTGAGGCAGGAGGATCAGTGCGAGTTCGAGACCAGCCAGGGCTACAAAAGTGAGCTCAAGGCTGGCCTCAACTGCACAGTGAGACCCTGTCTCAAAAAGACAAAAAAAAAAAAAAAAAATCAACACAACTTCACACAAAAAAGGATGAAACTTAATGAGCAATGCTTTTTTAAAAAAGAAACCATACAAGCAATCAGTCAGTATGCACCCAAAACGGAAGCACCAAATTATATAAGACAAATGCTAATGGACATGAAAAATCTAATATCTAACATGACAATCTTAACAGGAGACCTTACCTTTATCCCAAAAAGATAGGTCAAGCAGACAAAAAATTAGCAAAGAAGTAGCAAAACTGAATCAGATCTTGGAACAACTGCACCAAGAGGAAAAAGTGTTCCACCCAACCACTTCTGAATACACATTTTTTTTTTCACGTGGACATGGGACCTTATCCAAAATAGACCACATACTAGTGCATAAGTCGTGTTTAAGTATACGCAAGAAATCTAATTCCAAGCATATTATCTGACCACAGTGCAATGAAACTGGAAATAAATGACAAAAGAAATCGCAAGAACCCCAGAAATACATGGAAATTAAGCAACACCCTTCTCAGCAACCAGTGGGTTACACATGAAATTAAGAAATTAAACAATATCTAGAATTTAATGAAAATTCAAACACAAACTACTGGAATTTATGGAATGCAATGAAAGCAGTTTATAAGGGAAACTTATAGCTCTGAACTCACACATTAAGAAAACAGAATGGAAACAAATACTCTTACACAGCACTTAAAATGACTAGAAAAGGAAGAGCAAACAAAACCCAAAGCCCAAAGATGGAAGGAAATTATAAAGATAACAGCATAAATTAATTCAGTTGAGACAAAGAAAACAATACAAAGAATTAGTGAATCAAGAACCTTCTTTGAAAGACTGAATAAAATTGATAAGCCCCTAGCTAACCTCATCAAAAAGAGGAAAGACAGAATTCAAATTCAAGCAATAAGGAATGAAAAGGTTGAAATTATTACAGACCCAGCAGAGATTCAGAGGATCATTAATACCTACTTTGGGAATCTTTACTCTCACAGAATTGAAGAAACAGAAGAAATGGACAGATTCCTAGAAGTGCAAATTACCAAAACTGAATCAACAAGATATAAGAACTCTCAATAACCCAATAACACCCAATGAAATACAAAATGTAATAAAAAGTCTATTGACAAAGAAAAGTGCAGGTTCTGGTGGATTCACCACTGAATTCTACAATTACAATTTACAGAAGACATAATCCCAATACTACTCAAACACTTGAGTAAAAGTGAAAGGAAACAATCCTCCCAAAATCGTTCCTACAGGCAAGTATTACATATCAAAACCACAGAGAGATGTAACTAAAAAAGAGAACTACTGACCAATTTCTCTCATGAACATAGATGCAAAAATCCTCAATAAAATCAAGGCCAATAGAACACAGCAAATCATCAAGATTATACACCATAACCAGGTAGGATTCATCCCAGGGAAGCAAGGATGGTTTAATATATGCAAATCTATAAATGTAATACATATTAATAGAGCCAAAGCCAAAAATCATATCATTGTCTCAATTGCTGCAGAAAAGGCTTTTGACACAGTCCAACATTCATTCATGTTCGAAGTCCTACACAAAATTGGAACAGAAGGCCTCTACCTCAATCTAAGAAGAGCCATCTGTGACAACCCAATGGTGAACACAATTCTCAATGGGGAAAAATTAACATCTTTTACTCTCAGATCTGGTACAAGACAATGATGTCCTCTATCACCACTCCTATTCAATATAGTTCTAGAATCATTAGCTACTGCCATTAGACAAGAGAGACAAGTAAAACGAATAAGAATAGGTAAAGAAGTTACTCTACCATTATTTGCAGATGACATGATAATATACTTGGAAGGTCCAAAAAAACTCCACCAAGATGCTACTAGAAATAATATACAAATTCAGTAGTATAGCCAGATACAAAGTCAACACATAAGTCAACAGTATTCCTCAACACAGATATAAAGATACTGAAGGAGAAATTAGACAAACAATACCTTTTACAATAGCACCGGAAAAACTGAAGTGCATAGGGATTAACCTAACTAAAGAATTAAAAGATCTATTCAATGAAAACTGCAGTACTCTGAACAAAGATCATAGAGGATTTCAGAAAATGGAAAGGTATTCCCTACTCCTGGATAGGAAGAACCAACACTGTGAAGATAGCCATACTTCGTAAACTGTTATACAGATTTAATGCGATCCTTATCAAAATACCTCACAGACCTGGGAGAAATCATTCCTAAAATTTATTTGTAACCAGAAAAGACCTAGAATTGCAAAGACAATCCTGGGCAAAAAAGATAAGGCAGGAGACATTACAATTCCTGACTGCAAGTTATACTACAGAGCTACTCTGATAAAGTCAGCATGATATTGGAAAAAAAAAAAAAAAAAAAAAAAAACCTGAGGATCACTGGAATAGAAGAAGCAGAGCAAATACAAACACACTCAGCTACCTTATTTTAGACAAAGGAACTAAACATGTTTGTTGGAAGAAAGATAGCCTCTTTAACAAATAGTGCTCGAAAAACTGGCTCTCTACATGCTGAAAACTAAAACTCAAACAAGGTCTACCACCATACACTAAATTAAAGTCAAAATGGATTAAAGATCTAAATATTAAAAGAGAAACATTACATCTCCTGGAAGAGAAAGTGGGAGAAAATCTTGAAGACATCAGGGTAGGCAAAGAGTTCATGAGCAAAAATCAAAACACACATTTAACACTCGAAAGAATCAACAACTGGGACCTCCTCTGGCTGAGAAGCTTTTACATGTCAAAAGAAATTTCCAACAGAGGGAAGACAACTCACAAATTGCAAACAAATGTTAACTAATAAGTATTCAAACAAAGGTCTTCTACCTAGAGCTTATAAAGAATGATAAAACATTAGGGTCCCAAAATTCAAAGACTCATTCCAGAAATGGGCATCTGAGATGAACACACACTTCTCAGAGAAAGAAATTCAACAAGCCTATACATACATGAAGAAATGCTCCACATCACTAGTCATCTGAGAAATGCAAATTAAAACAAGTTAGATACCATTTCACCCCAGAAAGAATGACTATCATAAAGAAATCAACCAACAACAAATGCTGGAGAAGCTGTGGGGAAAAAGGAACAATTCTCCACTGCTGGTGGGAATGCAGATTAGTGCAACCATTATGGAAAGCAGTGTGGAGACTCCTTAAAAAACTAGAACTGGAAATGCCATTCCAGCTATCCCTCTACTAGGAATTTTCCCAGAAAAACTGAAAGCATCCTATCATAGTGATATCTGTGCACCTACGTTCATACCAGCACAATTTGTGATAGCCAATCATGGAAACAACCAAAACGCCCATCATCTACAGAATGATTGAAAAAGATGTGGTATTTTTATACAACTGAATATTTCTCAGTTATAAAGAACGACAAACTAGAAAACTTCATATAGAAGTGGATGTATCTTGAAGATACACTCGTAAGTGAAATAAACCAGACCTACATGTATAAATATCATATAGTCTCCGTAGGGTAAGAACTCAAAAGAAGAAATAAAAATGGAAAGGCATAACATAGATGAATGGAAACCAAGGACTTAAGGGTTAAACAATTAAGTGATTACAAACAGAAAAGAAAGGAAACATGACAGGAGCAAAACCATACACTCAAATACACTGCAGGAATTAGATAACGGTCCTAAGAACCACCAAAATATTTTTTCACAATGAGTAACACTAAAATTATGCTTAGAATGCCTGTCATTCTGGTCGTTTAGATTTGTGCTGCTTCTAATTTAATTTCAGTTACTGCTATACTCTCTCAAGTAAATGATTGGTTTACAAGAAAACAAAAAAGGGTATTAAACGATACTAAGAGACTAAGAAAAATGCCCTAAGATTGACTGGCTATAATTTCGTATATACTTAGATTTCTAAATGTCTGTGTAAAAATGGGCAACTGCTTTTATCACATTGTATAGGAATTTATTAAAATATAAATGATTGATGGAAAATATCGATTCCAAGTTAGACATAAGATGTTTGATGTTCAGAAAGACAGTAATGTTAAGCTCAAGTATCTATGTTATATTATACAGCAATAGTATCATGAAGTTTCTCTTCTGGAGGGTTAAGAATCTAAGTTTTACAGACCAAAAATTAGAGAAAAAGAAGGGCTACAAGGATTGCCAATATTTTGGCTGTAGCCCTTCAAGGTCAGTGAGGATTCAGGACCGAACAGAACGTGTGCTGTAACTTCTTATAACTCAGTGGTTACTCAAATTTTCTGTTCAAGGAGATTATGGGACCACAGAGGAAAGGGATTGACGATGTATAGTGTGCCTAAGGAGAGTCATCTAGAGAGAAAACATTCTTGGGCTTTCCCAGAGAGCAAACTTGTGAAGCAATGGCCATGACTCATCCATATGGCTGACACTGACAACAGTTCTACAAAGCACTGTGCATGGTTTCAAAGTAAACCCTAAGGGATTTTATTGACGTTGGGAGATACAAAAGTTACATATTTTGCTATACAGGTCTTGCTTTAACTTGCCCTTAACCACCCAGCAGAAAAGTTTGACCACGAGGCATAAAACATAAAGCTCAAATAGTATGCTGAGCTGTAAAAGGCTTAAATTGACAGCTTCCGACATTGCCAGGTCTGCCAATAATCCATCACGATTATGGAATACTGGACTATGTATACAATTACTTTCTCTTAGTTCTATGGGAAGAAACTTCTTGTACCAACAATGATTAGAAAAATTATCATGTCTTGTACCAACAATGATTAGAAAAATTATCATGTCTACATCCTGTGCTCTGTATAACTACCAAGAGGACAACAATATGCACTGTATCAATTATTGGGAATGTACTACTACTAAAGTGTTAATGTGTTTTGAAAATGTCACATTGTTATTTCTTATTAAAAGAAAAACAAACTAGAACATAGGAAAAAGTATTTCAACATCTGCAAGGTGATGCAAAGATGAACAACGTGAGACTAATAGGCATCACTGAGAAAGGAGTCAATACAAATGATATAAAAAGAATATGGGCAGAAGTAATAGCAGAAAACTTCCCAAATATGGGGAAATAATTTGACATTGAGTTAACTAAAGCATATAGAACTCTGAATAACATCAACCCAATTAAAACCACACCCAGACATGTACTAATCAAGATCCCAGAAATTCAGCACAG
>PVJA010019956.1:0-37664 GCA_004027025.1 Myocastor coypus | reverse complement strand
GCTTCCGTCAAGAGCTGTAAATCTTTCACTGCCAGCAGGCACAGGCGGGTGGGGCAGGGGGGCTTTACCACTTTCATGTCATGAGGTTTTATGCAGTTTTTTTTTTTTTTTTTTTTTTTTGTGCCTCACCTCGCCTCTACTAGGCTCTGAGGCTCCTGCCAGGAGCCACTCCCCAGCCTGTAAAAATCCAGCCCATAAATCTGTGCTGCCCCCAGAGTCCCTCCTACAACACCCCCTATCTGCAAGCATTCTCCCCCTTGGCTGACAGACTGGTGGCCAGAGGCTTGGAAGGAAAAGGGACAGCAGCCTGGCTGCCCCGCCCCTCTGGGTGGGTAGGGACCTGGACTCAGTAGCAAGCCCTGGCTGGGCTCTGAGGGTCCCAGGCTGCAACACCGCCCCCCACCCCCGCCCCGTGAGCTTCCACCTGTGCCTTCTGAGACAGGTGGCTGTCCGTGTGCCAAGCCCCCAGGGGCAGTCAAGTGGCAGGCAGCCCAGTGTCTGTGTTGCTTTCCCAGAGCAAAGCAAGAAGTCCAGGAAGTATGAAAGGGGGTACCTGTGGCAGAGGCCCCCAGCATCCCAGGTGACTCTGCCATCCAGAAGATTCAGTGGAGAATGCACTGTATTATCTTTGGTTGGTTGGAGACAGGGTCTCAGTGTGTGGCTCAGGCTGGCCCCAAACTCACAGCCCATCCTCCTGCCTCAGCCTCCAGAGTGCTGAGCTGAGTGGGCCCATCTGGCCCACATCTGGGCCCGCTGTCCCTTGGAGGCAGCTTGGCCAGCCAGCCAGGACCACACAGGCCTTGGGGGCTGGAGGAAGCCTGCTTTCTGCCCCATGCTCGCCCCACCGCTGGCCGCCTGGGCTGCTCCCACCTGCGCAGGTGCCAGGCATCCGCTAGCACCCAGCCAGCGCTGCTGCCGCCACCAGGACTGGGCCGTGGCAAAAGTGAAACCGACTCAGCCGGTTTCCCACCTGCAGGGAACCGGGGAACAGCCCGGGCTGGACAGCAACCAATTAGGCACTTTTATTGCCCACGCTGTCCTAAGCCTCCAGCTTGGCTGAGGTGCAGAGGAGGAAGTGGGACAGGAAGGAATTCCGGGATGCTTCCCGAGGAGGCCCTGCTTCCGGCCACCACTGCTGTGTTGCCTGGGGCCCCGGGGTCTGGGTATCTGTGTCCCCACAGACCCCCCTGCCTCACAGGCATCTCTCCTGTCCTGGGCTCCAGCAGCTCAGGCAGAGCCACCATTTCTGTCTATGTCAAGGACTGGCTGGGGACAGGGAGGCCCCTACATTTATGGAGCCGGGGGTACCACTGGGAGCCAGGGAAAGGCTAGTTTTCGGGTGCATCTGATTCCTCTCTCAGACCGACCTCTCCCAGGGGACCATGGTCTGGTCTCCCCGACCAGAATGAAAGCTCTGTGACAGGGTCTCTTCCTGGCCACAGGATCCCATGGTGCATATCTGTGACCCCAACACTTGGGGAGCCGAGGCAGGAAGGTCTCTGGGAGCTCATGGTCGGCCCTGCTCCAGAGGGAGCAAGACCCTGTCTCAAAATAAATAAATAAATAAATAAATAAATAAATAAAAAGCAGGGGCCTGGCGGGATGGCTCAGTGGTCTAAAATGCCTGCTTGGGGAAGCTTGGGCAGCTTCAGGGACCTCGGTTTGATCCCCGGCACCACATGCTGCGCCAGCCCTGCCCTCGGGGCGGGCTGAGCCGGCCCTGAAAATGAGTGAATAGACAGGCACGGGTTCTGAAACAAGAAAAAAATAAATAAAATTAAAAATTCTATAAATAAATAAATAAAAAGCAAGTGAGGCTGTGCTGGGTCCTTTACCGGGGTTTTCCTCATTCCACTTGCTGGAGGGACAGAGCACAGGCAGGCAAGGCCACCACCCTCTCTGAAGTGGATTCCAGGCCACTTGGAGGAGACGGGGGCCAGCAGGCCGAGCCAGCTGGGTGTGGGTGGCAGTGGCCAGCAGAGGCACCCTGGGTAGGCGCATGCAGAGGTCTGGTGAGCAAGCTGGGCCCCAGTGGCCTCAGAGGAGTCTCCTCGACTTCTCTCATCCCCTTCTGGGTCACTAGTGCAGGGCTGAGACTCACACTGCCATCTGCCCAGCAGGCTGCAGAAGAGTGCAAAGCGGAGGCCATGAGCCTGGTTGATTGACTGGGGAGGGACACAAGTGGGGGCAGTGGCCAGGCCCCCTGTGCATCCCGTGGGATGGAGGAGTACTGGCGTTAACTCGTCGGTGATATTTAAAAGTAAACAGGGAAGCTGGGCATGGTGGCGCACGTCTGTAATCCCAGCACTTGGGAGGCTGAGGCAGGAGGATCAGTGTGAGTTTGAGACCAGCCTGGAATACAAAAGTGAGCTCAAAGCCAACCTGAACTGCACAGCGAGACCCTGTCTCACACACACACACACACACACACACACACAAAGTAGCCAGGCAAGGTGGCACACGCCTGTAATCCCAGCACTTGAGAGGCTGAGGCTGGAGGATTCTTGTGAGTTCCAGACCAGCCTGGGCTACAAAATGAGCTCAAGGCCAGCCTGAACTGCACAGTGAGACTCTGTCTCAAAAACACAAGCACACAGATAAATAAATAAGTTAAGCAGAGTGCAGTGGTGTGCACTGGGGTAGAAGTATGCTGGCGTGCTAAAGCAGGAGGATCTGAATTCAAGCCTAGCAACCAGGCAATTTAGCGATTTAGTGGGACTCTCAAAATTTTAAAAACATAATAAATAAAAATAAAATAGGCTGGACCCAGGCATGGTGGCACACACCTGCTCCAGCACTCGGGAGGCTGAGACAGGAAGATCGGTGCAAGACAGAAGCCAGAATGGGCTACAGAGTGAGATCCTATCTGGAAACAAAACAAACAAGCAGGGGCTGGGGAGATAGCTCCGAGGCACAAGTGCCTGCTGGGCAAGTGCAAGGTCGTGAGTTCGAACCCTGGTCCTGAAAAAAAAAAAAAAAAAAAAAAAAAAAACAAGCAAAAACCAGCACCTTCCTGGCAATCACAAGGTCCGGAGTTCCATTCTCGGTACAAATGAAGGAAAAAGACAGAAGCACCCACGTGGCACTCGCCCACCGCCCTGTCCCAGGCGGTCACACCCCAGCATCTGGGTGACCCACGGCGGCTTCATACCGATACTGCTGCTCCTAGTTTGGGGGTGTGGTAGCAGGGTTGGCGGCTGCCGAGAGGAAGAGGAGGCGCTGCCAACCCAGCCAGTCAGCCCCGAATGGGAACCCTGGGTGGGACAGAGCCCCTGACACTGGAGCCAGGGCCTCAGGCCGGCTGAGCAGGCCAGGGGAGGAGGCGTAGGGAGTGCCGAGTGCCACGAAGTGTTTTAAAAGATGGGACAGACCCAGGCACCCACGCAGGCACAGAAGCTCGAGCGGTGCGCACCTAGCCTGGCCTCAGGATGGGGCGAGTGGGATGGGGGTGGGGCAGGCGGAGCCCTTGCCCTTGGTACACTTGGGGGGAACCCCGCACGCGATCACAGCTTCAACTTAGGAGTCACAGCCGCTGATCAGTCTATACTGTTGTAATTTTATTTTTTCTTTCTTTTGACGGGACCAGGGTTCAAGCTCACAACCTTGCACTTGCCTGGCAGGCACTTGTGCTGCGGAGCTATCTCCCCGCCCCGACCTCGTTGCAATTTTAGAGGATTTTATTTTTGGGGATGGGTTTTGAGATAGGATCCGGCGATGTAGTCCAGATTGGCCTTCAACTCATGACGATCTTCCTGCTTCAGCCTCGAGTCCTTAGCAAGGATGACAGGTGTGTATGTACCACACCAGGCTATGTGCGTTTGCTGTATGTAACGACCGATTACATTCCTCACGAGGAGTTGGGGGATTAATAGCTTAATTCTTTTTATATTCACAGTCCCCATCTTGCTCCAGTGTCATTTTTTCTTTTTGAGGCCACCTCAGTAGGTGTCTCCCAGGGCTCGCAGGGCTCCCAGTGCAGCTCAGGCTAACCTTGAGCTCACTTTTGTAGCCCAGGCTGGTCTCGAACTCACACCGATCCTCCTGCCTCAGCCTGCCGAGTGCTGGGATTGCAGGCGTGTGCCACCACGCAGGCATTGTCTTTTTTTTTTTTTTTTTTAATGAAAAGCAGGAATAGAATTTAAAGTCACAGGAAGTGGGAAGAGGAAGACCGAGAAGGAAAGGATGGAAGGGGGAGGGACAGCAGAAGCTGTGGCTGAGCCAGGAGAGGGGCAGGGGAAGGAGGGAGAGGAGAGGCGAGATAGCCAGGGCGCCTCTGCCAGGTCGTTTTCCCTGTGTCCCGAGGCTCCCTGCTTACCTTTGGGGAACAGCTCTGGTTGTGAGGTGTCCCTGAGTAGAGAGGGGAGGGTCCCTCCCCGCACCCCCGCCCGGCTCCCTGCCAGCCCCTGTCCTCAGAGCTGGCCAGGTCCCCCCGCAGACCCCTGCGGAGCGGCAGCCAGGAGGAGGCGCGGCCCGACCACAAGTCTAGTCTGCAGGGGAGAACAGAACACGTCACCCGTCCCTGATTCATCGCTGGGGACCCGAGGGGCGGCAGAGGCGATGCCTAGACTCCTGGGGCGGTGGCGGGAGGAGCGGCGGATGCCCTCCGGAGGAACCGGCGGTGCTGTTGGTGGCACACGCAGCTGGGCGAGGCTGCTGCTGCCCGTGCACCCTGACGCTGCCCTGCTGCCAACGACACAGATATGGAGGGACTGCGTGGCCTCCTGAGCCGCCTGGCAGTGGGTGCCAGGCGCGGGTGGGGGTGGCTAGCTCCTCCTGGCCCGCGGGTGACCCCAAGTCGTTCCAGCGGAAAAGACAGAGAGGGGAGGCGTGCAGGTCTCCGTCTGGGTCTGGCCACAGTGACTCAGGGGGCCGGGCTGTCTGATCCCGGGAGCCAAATTCCCGAATCTCTGGGAATCTCTCAAAGACTTCAATGTCCAGCCTCAAAGCCACCGACAGGGACCCAGCTGCCCCTTTGCTGACCTCCAGATCCTGCCCCCTCGGTGCCTTCTGACCTCTGACCCCGACCCGGTCCATCTCTCGGGTGAGGCTGGTGGGTCTCCACCCCCTCCCAGGAAAGCAGGGTCACCTGGAGAGAGTCAGGGGGCAGGGCCTGCATGGGCAGGGTGTGAGGGCCGGGAGCTCCCACCTGCTGGACCCTGCAGGCCGCCCCTGCCAGTGACTCCCTGCCTCAGGGGGGCTTTGCATACAGGGACCAGGTAGGGTGCAGAGACAGGCGAAGTTGTAGGTTCCCAGAAAACCTTTATCAAGGTCAAGGAGGTGTGAGTGTCCCAAATCCACACGTCCACAGCCTTAGGATGTCACTGTCCCCAGCAACCCTTGGTCTGGATAGACCCAGGCCAACCCCGTGAGTATCTTCCAGGGATCCCCAAGTGGAGGTTCTAGAGTGGCCCAACTTCTTCAGAAGGATCCAACAAATTAAAAATCATCAATAGGAGCCCAGCAGCATGGTGGTGCCTGTCTATCATCCCAGCACTTGGGAGGCTGAGGCAGGAAGATCACTGTGAGTTTGAGACCAGCCTGCTCTACATAGTGAGACCCCCTCCTCAAAAACAAAAAGCACAAGGTGCTAGGGAGATAGCTCTGTGGCACAAGTGTCTGCCTGGCAAGTGCAAGGTTGTAAGTTTGAACTCTAGTCCCGGGGTGGGGGGGGAGAGAGAAAAAAAAGCACAAAACAAAAGCCAGAAGAGCCCCTGAGGTGGCACATAAGTGTCGCCCTGGGGTAAAACTGGAGTTTCCTAACAGCAAGCAAAAGACAGCACCTCTTGGGAACAGGGAGCAGAAGGGCTCCCTGGGTCCTCCGCTCACCCTTCCCCAGCCCGTGGGAGCTGCTCTTCAGGGCCCGAGCCACCCGGGAGGCCTGGAGCCTGGCTGAGTCCCAGTCCCAGGTGGGAGGGAAGGGATGGGAGGGGGGGGCGTCTCTTCCGCCCGCCTCGTAGATTAGTGACTCTGAGACAGGAGAGGGCCTGTCACCGGGCCCATAAATAAAGCAGCAAGGCTCTCCTTCCATCTGTGTTTATCTGTCTAGCCTTGAGTTTCCGGGAGAGATGTCTCAGCAGCCTGGGCGCTGGCTGGCGGGGCTCAGGGCTGGTCTCCCTCCTTCCTTCCCTCAGGCCCCACATCTCCATTTCTGCATCCTCCAGCCCTTCCCCTTCAGCCTGGACCCTGACTCCTAGCCGGCCAGCGTCTCCTCCTGCTCCACCCATCCCTTAGGGCTTCCTGGGCCGGCGGAGACAGAGGTTAGGAACCAGGTGCAAAGACTCTCACCCCTCACCCTGCTTTTTTCTCCTATGGAGTCCAAAAACTTCAGGCTGCCCTTAGACCCCAGGGTATCCCATCAGGCTTTTCAAAGTGGGTCCCTACCAGGCAGAGCAGGAAAACACTTAAGTGCAGACTCTAGGACCTAGAGATTACGGAATCAAGAGGGGATCAGGAGCCAAGTGCGGCCTGTGATCCGATCCCTGGGGAGGCTGAGGCAGGAGGATCACTGTGAGTTCAAAGCCAGCCTAGATACACAGTGAGGCCTTGTCTCAAAGAAAAGCTTGCGGGCAGCCAGTTGTGCTGCAGGAGCACCCGACCAGCATCCAGGAGGAGCTGGGTGTTCAGTGACTGTCTCTTAACTAAATGCGTTTCTAGCCAGCGTCTCCTCCTCCTTTCACCCCAGATCTTCTGTGCTCTCACAACTCCCAATCTGCTAGTGGATTCCAAAGTGTTGGTTTCTGCCCGCATGGCAGCGACTCTGGAATGGGTCAGCTGGACCCTCCGCGTCACGGTGGCTCTGAATAGAAAGAGGCAGTCACAGAAGAAATGGAATGTAGCCTGGGGACAAGCAGGCCCCTGGAGAGCTGTCAGTGGGACAGGTGATCTTCAACTGCCCAGGGCATGGGGCTGGGTGCACAGGGCCACAACTGACAGCTCTCAGTCTCTTTTGTCTTTGTTTCTGAAATAAAGTCTTGCTAAGGAGCCCAGGCTGTCATCCTGTCGTCCAGCCGCAATCCTCCCGCCTCAGCCTCCCAGTGGGTGGAGGGCCGATTACAGGACTGAAAGAAGCTAGGGAAGAGCCAGACTGTCAGCCATGTGGCAGCAAAGCCAGAGCAGGGCGAGGCCTCTGGGCACGCAGAGGGTGCAGCTGTTACACAACTTAGGTCAGAGGCCTTCGACACCCTCTACAGGACTCACGGCCCCAGCCAGGAGGGTACAACGGAGCTGCGAGCCCCTCTGTGCCTCAGTTTCCCTGAATGTCAGTGGATGTCTCCAGGGGACGAAAGACTCCGCCATGGAGCCGCAGAGGTGGAGTCCTCTTCCTGAACCTGGGCATCCAGTGTTGCTGGCATTTTGTTTGCCTTGCGTTTCATTAATTTGCTCCATGGCATGGGCAAATAGAGCAGGCAAAGGAACATCAAGAGCAGAGCTGGGGAGTGTGGAGAGAAACCCCGAGATGCCCAGGGCTCTCGGGCAGCAAGGGCAGTGTGAGCTCGGAGGACTTAGAGAGGACCGGGGAGCACAGCACATAGATATTCGGGGGTGGCATAGGAGGAAGAACAGGTTCTCAGGCCCTGTGTGGCAACCCTGAGAATGTTCGGATGGCAGATGGCAAATACCTGCCCCAAGGCCTGGGCAGGCGGCTGGCCGAGAGAGCGGGAGGGGGCAGATGCCAGGCTGGTTTCCCAAGGAAGAAAAAGGCAAGTTTCCTCCTGGGCAGGAGTGCGTGGGGACCAGGGCAAGTTAGCTGTCCTGGTCCCTCTCCTTTGGGGAATGGCCTTGGGGAAGCCAAGTTTGAGGGTAGAAGAGGCAGAGTCCTGAGCCCTAAGGAGGAGCTCTTAACAGATGGAGGGCCATGCTGGTGGGGACGCTCTGCCCTCGCAGAACCCAGTGTCTTTCTTTCTTTCTTTCTTTCTTTCTTTCTTTTTTTACCACAGGGTCCCACTGTGTGGCCCAGGCTGGCTTCACATTCATAGTGATCCTCCTGCCTCAGCCTCCCCACTGCTGGGATGATAGGCATGTACCACTAGGCCCAGCTGAGCAGTGTCTCCGGAAAGACACAAACCTTTGCCTCTGGGACAGCTCTCGCCTAATGGAGACACAAATGCCTGCTTTCCGAGTTACTCAGGAGGCTGGCCTGGTGGAGCACACCTGTCATCCCAGCACTCTGCAAGGCTGAAGCAGGAGGACTGCTGGGAGTTGGAGGCCAGCCTGGGCCAAGGAGACAGACCGTGTATCACACACATCCCTCTCCCCCAGAAAGAGAGAGAGAGAGAGAGAGGAAGGAAGGAAGGAAAGAAGAAAGGAAGGAAGGAAGGAAGGAAGGAGGAACCCATCCTAAGCCTCACTTTGACAACCTAGAGCCCTCTTCCAAGTGAGCAGGCTGGGAAAGTACCTTCCCATTCAAGACCTCTCTTTCCCCGTCTGTGCCTGCGCCTTTCATCTGCAGAGGGGAAAGTCCTTTGCAGGAAGGCCCAGGAATAGGCAAGGCAGCAGCTTGGCTATCCTGTAGGGCTGGGTGGGGGCCGAGGCAGTGAAGCCAAAAAGGCTGGGGCAGCCACTGCTCAGACCCAGGAGGGCTACAACTCAGGAATTTGGGGATGGGGGGTAGCCAATTTGCATCCAATTTGCATATCAATTATGTAAATTCCTGGCACGGGCGCGTGCTTCGGAATCTCCCTGGCTCCGCTGCCTCTTCTGTGGTTTCTCCCCACCTGCCCCAGAGTCTCCCGTGTGCCAGCTGTGTGCCCACAGATGGGGAGGGGGTTCAGAGGTCGACCAGTGGCTTCCCCAGGACCTGTCTGCGGAGTGCCTTGCATCCTCCCAGGCTTTACAGGATGGCTGGGGTCCTGGGAGACCCTGGAGGGCGCCCAGCGGGCTCCCTTGGGTCCCCCCTACTCCGAGGTCTCTGCGCCCGCCCCATCCGCCGCACTCCCCCCTCCCCCCGCAAGGCCGGGCGCTGGCTGCAGTGGGCCGGCAAAGGGCTGTCCCCTCCCACTGGAGCCAAATAATTGCCTCCTGCTTTGTTGTGTGGTGTCTGGGGCCCGGGGCCGCTCATTTGTGGGGACGTGCTGCGGCGAGAGCCGCCCTGCCTAATTACCCTCCTCCCCGCCGCCGCCGCCACCGCGCCTCCCGCGTCCGCAGCGCCGTTCTCCCCGCCGCCGGCCCGCATCGCCAGCCCGCAAGCCACCCTGGCCTCCCCCAGCCCCGCGAGCTGGCCTGGCCTGGCCTGGCCTGGCCTGGCCTGGCCTGGGACGGGAACCGGCGAGGACCTCTGCTCCCAGCTCGCCTTCCGCCCCGGCCTGCCGCTGGAGGCTGGGTCCTGGGCACGCGCCGCGCATTGCGCAACATCTGGACACAGCTGCACCTGTCCGGACTCGTCCTCACTTAGGGCTGGAGCTACCTGCGACCCTGATACCCGCGAGAAAACACCCCACTCTGGCTTCTGCTCCCTCCCCCGTGTCTATTTCCCAACCACCTGTTTACCTATCTGCTGTAGAGGAAAAGAAGGAGAGAGAGACAGGGCCAGAGCCCGGGTCACACGCCCGAGCGCAGGACCGAGAGAGGCGCCCCGGGGGAAAAGCAGGACACGGAGGGGGACACACTGGATGCAGCCTACGCAGAGAGCCGGACATGCGCACACACAGAGGAGAGGACAGAGAAGGAAGGAAATGGAATAGACAAGGAGAATCCTAGCCAGAGAGCAGAGCGCTGCTGGGGCAGCTAGTGGAGGGTGGCCCTTTGGACTTGAGTGGCGGCTGGACTCAGAGGCGACGGGGCGGCCAGAGCCCTTGAAGGCTAGAGTCTTTTCCCTGTTGTTGCTTTTTGAGACGGGATCTCACTATGTAATTCAGACTGGCTTCAAACTCCAGGTGATCCTCCTGCCTCAGCCTCCCAGAGCTCGGGGATTACGAGTCTGTGCCACCAAGCCCAGCAGAAGGGAAAACTGAGATGGTAGAGATAAAAGTGTAGGAGGGAATTCTAGAGCAACGTGCCAAACACCAGAGCCATTTGCTCACCTGGTATTTACAGAGCACCTACTGTGTGCTGGGGGTGCTTCGAGAGCAGAGAGCAAATTACTAAACAAAACGTAGGACCCAGGGGCTGGGGAGATAGCTCCATGGCACAAAGTGCAAGGTCGTGAGTTCAAACCCTGGTCCCGCAAAAAAAAAAAAAAAAATGGCATCAATGAAATATATTCTTTGGAGCTGGGGAGATGGCTCCGAGGCACAAGTGCCTGCTGGGCAAGTGCAAGGTCGTGAGTTTGAACCCCAGTCCCACCAAAAAAAAAAAAAGTAGGACCCAGAAATGCTTGGGGGGGGGGGAGTTGGGGCTCTCCCTGCTGGAGGAAACGCACTACTCCTCAGGTGCTTACATCACTGAGCTCTCGCCCCAGCCCTTTGCTGTCCTGTTTTAGGGGAGCTACCTGGGCAGGACTATGGAGGTGGGCTGGGATTTGCCAGAAGACTAAGGGACGTGAGCTCTGGGTCCAGGATTTGGAGACCAGAGACAGCATGACCTGTGGGACACACAGCAGGTGGGGAGGGGCGTGCTAAGGGCCAGCTAGGGCGGGGGCACATATTTAAAATTCTCACCTGTAATCCCAGCACTTAGGAGGCTGAGGCAAGAGGATCAGTCAGAGTTGGAGACCAGCCTGGGTGACAAAAGTGAGCTCAAGCCAGCCTGAACTCATAGCGAGACCCTGTCTGAAAAAGACAAAAATAAATAAATAAGCAAATAAATAAAGTGCTCTGTCCTCTCCTCTGTGTCCACCCATGGGTGGTGGGGTTCTCTGCAAGGGACACCCAACTGGCTTAGAAGCCCTGTAGGTGAGCTCATCTGTCGCTCTGGCCCCTGGCAGGCCCTCTGGAGGGCACTTGGGCTTTGTTCTCAACACCCCTCAGCAGCTCCCCACACCCCGGAGACTCCTTAGCTCCCAGGTGTCAGGAGCTCCTGTTCAAGGTTATCTCTCAGGATATCGAGGCAATGTCCTTGTCCTTCTGGGCTCGAAGGACAAAGAAGCAGGACATTAGGTAAGGTGGAGACCATGGGATAAAAAACAACAACACCTCTCTCTACTTCTTCCAGGCCTTGGAGCCGCAGTGGACAGTGAAAGGGAAAGCACTGACCGGGATGGGAGGTGCCTCTAAAATGAACTTCAGGTTTCTTTCTTTAGGGGCTGGGGAGATAGCTCCATGGCACAAGTTCCTGCCTGGCAAGTACAAGGTTGTGAGTTTGAACCCAGGTCCTGCAAAAGAGCTTTCTTTCTTTGTCTTATTTTTTTAAAAACTTTATTTATTTATGTTATGGCCAGCTCAGCCTGCCCTAAGGGTGAGGCTAGGCAGCATGTGGTGCTGGGGATCAACCCATGGTCCCTGTGGTTGCCTAAGCTTGCCTAAACAGGCACTTTAGACCACTGAGCTATCTTGCTGGCTCTTTTTGGTCTTATTATTATTATTATTATTATTATTATTATTATTATTATTATGGTACTGGGGATTGAAATCAGGACCTTGTGCTTTCCAGGCAAGTGCTTATTCTACTGAGCTATTTCCCCAGCCCTTCTTTTTGAGACAGGCTCTCTCTATGAAGCTCAGAATGGCCATGAGCTCACTTCATGGCCCAAGCTGGTCTTGAACTCACAATGATCCTCCTGCTTCAGCCTCCTGAGTGCTGGGATCACAGGTGTGTGCCACCACAGTTAGAAATTATTATTAATTTTAATATATTGAATTATTATTATTATTATTATTATTATTATTATTATTATTATTATTATTATTATTTTACAGTACCAAGGATTGAGCTCAGGACCTTGTGCTTGGCAGGCAAATGCTTATTCTACTGAGCTATCTCCTCGTCCCAATTTCTTTTCTTTCTTTTTTCTTTTTGTCTTTTTGAGACAGGGTCTCACTATGCAGTTCAGGCTGGCCTTGAGCTCAGTTTTGTAGCCCAGGCTGGTCTCGAACTCGCACCAATCCTCCTGCCTCAGCCTCCCAAGTGCTGGGATTACAGGCGTGCGCCACCATGCCTGGCTTGAACATTTTAAAGATAAGTAAATTGTAAGTGTAAAACTGAGGACTGGGGCCCGGTAGGATGGCTCAGTGGTCTAAAGCGCCTGCTCAGGAAAAGCATGGGTGGCTTCAGGGACCGCAGTTCAATCCCCGGCACCACAGGCTGCGCCAGCCCTGCCCTCCGGGCGGGCTGAGCCAGCCATTTAAAAAAAGTGAATAAACAAACAAAGGTTCTGAAACAAGAAAAAAATAAATAAATAAATAAATAATTCTAAAAAAAAACCTGAGGACTGGAGTGCTCCCCACGCATGAAGTCCTGGGATCAATACCCAGGAGCAAAACAGGACCTAGAAGAAAATGAATTGTCACAAAATGAATTCAGTGACCGCCACCCACCCCCAGGAACCAACCCTGGTCACAGCCAGAGTATCTGTGATCCCCTCAGGCTCCTGAACCCCATGAGGACAATGTATCTCCATTCTGACTTCAAAGAAGATAGGTTAGATAGATTAGAGTTTCCAGATGTTGGGGGCCTATTTTTGACCAAGTGGAATCCAGCCTTCTACCTCCTGCCTATTGTATATTTCAGAGGTTCTTCTTTTGCTTAAGTTAGAACCCACCTGTGAGGAATGGGCTTCCTAAGACCTGGGAGGCTGAGGCAGGAGGATTGCCTCAAGTTCAAGGCCAGCCTGAACTACATAGTGAGACCCCGTCTCAAATGCTCAACAGCAAAAATAAATAAATGACAATAAAAAGAGGGTTGGAAGCTTGAGGCTTTCCCGGGCCTCACACTCAGGCCCCCTTCGAGGCCTCAGCAGCGTGGCACCGGTAGGCCCACTCTGTTGCCGGTGCACTAGACTCCCACATCCCAAACAGGATGAAGGCACTGTGGGACCTGTGCTCCCGAGCTCCTATCCAAGCCGGGATCTGGGAACTGCTGGTCTCAGACCACACCCCTCCAAAGGGACTCCAGAGGAAGTCCCCGACCTGGGCGGGGTTAATTAGATGGCGCTTTGAGATCTCAGGATGAAAGGACGGCCTGGGGCCATCGTCCTGTCCTTGGCCTCCTGTCCAGCTCTGCGGGGGAGGGGAGGGAGTACCCTGTCCCTTCAGGCCCTGGGCATGAGGCACCATGGCGGGGAGTGGCCCAGTCAGGCTCTGGAGAACTCTCCCTTCTGGAAAGCTCCCGGCCTGCCTGGAGAAGCGGGGAACCCGGGGCTGAGCTGCGGAGATGAGGGGTGTCAAGGAATCAGGCCTCTGGGGTCTGCCGGCCCGCCTGCTTCCCTCCTGGGCAGCGCCCAGACAGCCGGGCTCTGGTGCCGTGTGTGGTTTTAGGATAAGCTGCCGATGCCACCCAGAGCGCCCTGCTGACAGACAAGGATCTCGCCCGCGTTCAAAGACGCCCTTTCATCTGCCAGGGCTAATTACACCTGCGGAGCAGAGGAGAGGGCACTGGAGCCAGCCCCTCCCGCTCCAGGCTCGCGCTGAGCCCCCCGCCTCAGGAGCCTTCCGTCTCCCCCCCCCCCTTCCAAAAGCCTGGCAGAAACCTCAGTGTCTGGCCATGATGGCTCCTATAGGGACAAGTGGCCCTGTTCTGGTGAGCTGGACGGTGGGCCTGTGTAATGTGTGTGCGTGTATGTGTGCACGTGCATGTGTACGGGCTAGGGCCTGGTGGGCACCAGATGGTATAGAGATGGACTAGCCTGTGGGCAAGACCCAGGAGCACGGCCCTCACAGGTATAATGGGGTCCGTACAAGGGCGGCCCTGGGCCAGCTGGCGTGGACAGGGGCAGGAGGCCTTGGTGGGGTGCCGGCCATCTGTGGATGGGTCCAAGCTTCCTGTCATCTTGCCCTAAATTCCAGGAGTACCATGCTGTGCATGCTGTCTTTCTTTTTTTTTTTTTTTTTTATGTCTTTTTGAGACAGGGTCTCACTATGCAGTTCAGACTGGCCTTGCGCTCACTTTTGTAGCCCAGGCTGGTCTCAAACTCACACCAATCCTCCTGCCTCAGCCTCCCAAGTGCTGGGATTACAGGCGTGTGCCACCACACCCGGCTTTTTGGTCTTTTTCAGACAGGGTCATCGCTATGCAGTTCAGGCTGGTCTCGAACTCACATCGATTCTCCTGCCTTAACCTCCCAAGTGCTGGGATTACAGGTGCATCCCACCCCACCCGGCTATATGTTTATTTTATTTTATTTTGGTCTTTTTAAAATTTTATTTTATTTATTTTTTTTTTTTGTGGGACCAGGGTTCGAACTCACGACCTTGCACTTGCCCAGCAGGCACTTGTGCCTCGGAGCTATCTCCCCAGCCCCTCTTTTTTTAATTTTAATTTTTACTTTTTTTTTCTTGTTTCAGAGCCTTTGTTTGTTTATTCACTCATTTTTATGGCTGGCTCAGCTCGCCCCGAGGGCAGGGCTGGCGCAGCATGTGGTGCCTGGGATCGAACCGAGGTCCCTGAAGCCACCCAAGCTTTCCCAAGCAGGCGCTTTAGACCACTGAGCCATCCCGCCGGGCCCCTATTTTGGTCTTTTTTGAGACAGGGTCTTTCTCTACAGCTCAGGCTGGCCTTGAGTTCACTTTGTAGCTCAGGCTGATCTGGAACTCCCAACAATCCTCCTGCCTCAGCCTCCCGAGTGCTGGGATTATAGGCATGTACCACTGCACCTGGTTCTTTTTCTTTTCTTTCTTTTTTTTATTTTTTTATTTTTTGGGGGTACCATGGATTAAACTCAGGACCCTGTGCTTGCCAGGCAGGTGCTTGCGCCTCTGAGCTACGGCCCTGGCCCTTGGAGTGTCATGTGAGCATCAGCCCACACCAGCCGCACGAGGTGGTGTGAAGATTATGTGACGGGACACCTTGGTGGCGTACCAGTGTCTCAGAGCACAGAGGACCTGTGTCTGCAGAGCACCTCTGCCCAAGTGCCGTAGAAGGCTAAGGCAGTGTATGTTCCAGGGGTCGCTACGTGTGTGCAAGGAGCCCAGGGTGTTCATCAGGGTTGGAGTCTGCATGGGAGTTGGGGGGTGACAATCCCTAAGGGCATGTGTGGTGAAGAAAGGTGTGCGTTCACACTCACATGCACACGTGTGTGATGGTAGCATGTCTATGCATGTGATGATGTGTGACGGTGTTAGGGAGCTACATCTGTGGTCTATATCCAGGTGTGTAAAGGACCAGGTTCCCGCTAGTGAGGACATTTTCAGAAGTGCAAGCTGGATAACCTGGTGCAGGCCTGTAGTTCCAGCACTCAGGAGGCTGAGGCAGGAGGCTCACCATGAATTTGAGGCCAGCCTGGGCTACGTAGTGAGTTGTGCGTTTGAGACCAACCTGAACTACGTAGCCAGACCCTATCTCAAATATCTAAAAAGAAAGACTGAAACCTTTTTTTTTTTTGGCGGGGACCGGAGCTTGAACTCACGACCTCGCACTTGCCAGGCAGGCACTTGTGCCACAGAGCTATCTCCCCAGAAAGAAAAAGTGTGTTTGAGTCCCCAAACAGGGGAGGACTTTGCCAGTCCTCTCACTCCACAGCTGGGAGATGCAACATGGTAAGATCCTGCCTCTGTCCCCAGAGAAGAAAAAGGGGGAGCAGCCGTCACTCTAACAGTGTGTCCTCCACGCTGTTCCTGGTCTGAGGGAAGAGGGAGACATAGGTGGGTGATCATGGCTTCCATGGGGCCGAGTCTGGGGACGGGGACCAGAGGCCTCACCAGCTACATAAACAGAGGGCAGTCTAGGGCCAGGGATATATCTCAGGGGCATAAGCACCGGCCTGGCAAGGGTAATGTGCTGAATTTGATTCCTGGTAACACGCACGCACGCACGCACGCACGCATGGTTTATTTCAAAGTGAATTTCCAGGGGGCCATCCGCCCCTGCAGAGATGTGGCCCTAGACTCCCAGGCTTCGCTGCAGACCCTTCACTCTGCCCACGAGTCGTCCTTCTACCCAAAGCCGAGTCCTGCGAGTGTCAGCCTGGTCCTCTGTGGTCCTTGCCTGCTAGGCCCTGCCTGCCCTCCCGCTGGCAGATGCTTATGTGCATGGTGGTTCTGTTGGGTTCCTCCGTCCTCAGGTGTCTGTATATTGGGTCCTCCACTTCACTTTGTCCATGTCCCCTCCTCTGACGCTGACCCTGCCTGGCATCTGGGGTGGGTGGGGCTGGAAGGGGCGGGCAGGGTCCCGAGTGGGAACTGCGCACTGCAGTGCTGGAGGACACGGGAGGACGCGGAGGGGAGGTGAAGGGGTCAGAGGCCATCAGGCCGCGGCCTGGGTGCGAGAGTGTGGGCAGAGCTATCGGTGCCCCGAAAGGAACGGGACTCATTTGTGTTAATGCCTGAGGCCACCTTCACAGACCACCCTCTGGGTACCTGACTGCCTTTCTAGGGTTCCTAGTCCCTGTTAGGCAGCTGGTGCTGGGGACCCCAGGATGGCACAGTACCCCAGAGTCTGGTGGCCCTGCTGAGGTCATCGGCCACTGAAGTACGTCAGCGGTGGGTGTGTTTGTCTCAGGCTAGCCTGACAGTCTCCTTGCACCCTTTGTTCTGCCTGCCCGGCCCATTCCCACCGCGGATTCTCTGTTTCCCAGCTTGGCATGTCCGCTGAGCAGGAGTCTTCGCCCGGACACGATCCTCTCTGGGCCCTGCCCTCTGAGCGCCTCCTCCTCCTCCCCACCACTGCCATGGGGTGAGGCTCTTCAGACTCCCTCCTGCCCTCTCCCTGCCCAGCCTCCACTGGCCACCCAAGGAATTGTGGGAGGACACAGGCAGCCCTGCTGGGGAAAGTGGTGCCAGTCAGGGACCTGGGCCAGACAGTGAGCGCCACTGTTCAGAGTGGCCGGTGGGGGGTGGTAGGGGTGGGAGGGAGAGGTCAAGAGCTGGGATGGGCAAGGCAACCTCACTTCTCTGCCCCCCACTGTCTTGTAGTCCAGCAGCCATCCCCCAAAGGGCTCCACACCCTGGCTGTAAGCAGGGTTTCCCACTGTGGGAAAGGCCAGGTGCTTGGTGGAGATGGGGTCCCCTGTCCTGGGCCCCACTGCTCTCTGGCCTCCCCAGTCTGAACCATTTTCCTCCTCACTTATCTCCAGACTGCTGTGGGCTGATTATTAGTGGGAAATCAAGGTGCAAATGAGTTGCGTTCCTTTCGGGGCACCAATAGCTCTGCCCACACCCGCGCACCCAGGCCTCGGCCTGATGGCCTCTGACCCCTTCACCTCCCCTCCGTGTCCTCCCGTGTCCTCCAGTGCTGCAGTGTGCACTTCCCACTCGGGACCGTGCTCGCCCCTTCCAGCCTCACCTGCCTCGGATGCCCACGGGGCTGCCCAGCCCTCCCTCGCCCAGGCCTGGGTCCCACCATGCTCAGGAGCCCTGAGCGGCCTGCAGGGCCCCTGACTGGTCAGGAGCGCTGTAGGCAGAGCAGTCTCTACGGTTCCCAAAACGCCTAGAGAATCCACAGAGCCAAGGCTGGAAGACACAGAACAGTGATTCCCAGACATGGTGCTTACAGAGAGATGCCCAGGGGTGCGGGATGGAGGACAGAGGTCTCTCTCCCTAAGCTCTGGCCCCAGGTCACCACACAGACATCTGTGGGGGTGGTAGAATAGGAAGAGGAGATCTGCGCTTTCGCAGCTGCCGCCTTCTTCTCCTTCTTCTTCTTCTTCTTCTTCTTCTTCTTCTTCTTCTTCTTCTTCTTCTTCTTCTTCTTCTTCTTCTTCTTCGTCTTCGTTTTCTTCCTCTTCCTCTTCCTCTTCCTCCTTCTGCTCTTCTTCCTCCCTGCCTCCTCCTTTTGTTTGGTCTTTTTGAGACACCATCTTACTCTGTAGCTCAGGTTGGCCTTGAACTCACTTTGTAGCCCAGGCTGATCTCAAACTCCAAGCAATCCTCCTGCCTCAGCCTCCCAAGGGCTACGGTTCTAGGCCTGCCTACCACCAAGCCGGGCTATACCTTCTCCTGTGACGCTGACGGAACTTCCTGAAAGAGTGTGGCCAAAGCCAGGGCTACACAGGCAGTGTGGAGACTGGCACACTGGCCTGATGGGCCCACCTAGCTGCCGTCTGGGCCCCCACCTGCTGAGCAGGAGGGCTGGGTCCCCGGGCTCACAGGAGCCTTCCAGCATCTCCACAGTGTGAGCGTGAACGCGAACGCAACGCCAGCCCCCAGGCGCCTGCCGGTCTTGGTGCGTGGAGAACCCCTTGGCTCCAACCCTGCCCTAAGCTGGGGGCTGAGTGACCTCCAGAACACCCACCACTTCTCTGGCCCCACAGCCCCACACCTGAGCTGGTGCTGAGGGAGGAAGGGCAGCCGCGGGAGGACACACGGCATGACCCCGAGGGCTCCTCTGGGAAGCTGAGGAACGCTGAGGATCATTTCCCTGGCTGTGGGAGGGAGATTGCGGAGGGGAGTTGCCCAGAGAGCAAGGGGAACCTCGGGCACCCCCTCGTGCACCCCCTGGGGGCCGCCCCCAAGAACCCATCCTTCTCAGCTGGCCATGGCCAGCTATCCCAGCAGTAGACGCACACCTTCAGAGTGAGAGAGACCAGCCCGGCTCTCCTGATGAGCAATAATTTGTTTTATGACAGAAAAGGAAATTGTCTTCAGTTTCACAAGAGTGAAACGAATTCGTTTGAAGTAGCTTGCCCTGCGGCGGGCAGGAGAAGGTTTCTCTCTAGAGCCGCCTTCTCTTCTCGCTCCTGCTCTCCCCACTGCCTCCCTCTCCCCTTCTAATTACTGCAGCTCCCAAGCTGTTGGCATGAGTCGGTGCCAGGCTGGCAGATGCCAACTGCCCCAGGATCTCACCTCTTGGGTGTGGAAGGGGGGATGGAGCCACAGAACAAGGGGGTGGCTCTGGGCTTGGCCTCGGCTGTGCCCCAAACCTCACCTGCATCATCCGGTAGGGAGAGCGGGGCAGGGCAGAGGGCGGTTTGCCAGGTCCCACAGAGCAAGGCTCTCCAGGGTCTTGGGAGATACGAGCACCCAGTTGCTAGGCTAGGACCTGCAGTGGCCAGGGGCTCTCTGGGGGGACTGGGCAGACCTTCCACCCCTCTGTGACCACATTTTGCAAGCTGGAGTCCCTGGGGGCACCTGGGCAAGAAACAGACCATGGTCACCTACTATGCCAGTGCAAGAACACGTTTGGCTGGGTGTGCTGGCACACACCTAGCATCCCAGTCCTCAGGGGGCTGAGGCAGGAGAATCTCGAGTTCAAAACCAGCGGGAGAGGGGCTGGGGAGATAGCTCCACGACACAAGTGCCTGCCTGGCAAGTGCAAGGTTGTGAGTTTGAACCCCGGTCTTTCAAAACAAACAAACAAAACAAAAAACCAGCGTGAGGACTGAGGAGAAAGCTCAGCAATCTAAGCTTCTGCCTGGCAAGCACAAGGACCTGGGTTCCGTCCCGAGTACTCTATACCATGCCAACCTGCATGCCTGTAATCCCAGCGCTGGTGAGGCTGAGACAGGAGGATCGCTATGAGTCTGAGCTACCCTGTGCCCACCAAATAAACAAACAAACAAACAAATAAATAAATTCAAAACCAGCCTGAGCTACTTAGTGAGTTTAAGGCCCGGGTGAACCATAGAGGGAGACCCTGTCTCAAAGCAAAACAAACAAGAACACGTTTAGAGGTTGGGAAGAGGGGACTTCTAGGTCACCCTTGCTTGGATGAAGCGCACAGTGGGCTGAGAGAGCAGAGGACCCTCCTCTGCTTTCCTTTCTCTGCTCCTTCCTTCTACCCATCCCACCTTCCACTCAGCCCTGAAAGACGTCTGCAGAGGCTCAGGCCTCCCCCGAGAGCAGAGCCCAGAGGCACACAGCTGAGGAAGGGCTTGAAGCCCAGGGTGTGGGCTGCAGGGAAAGGGCTCCGGCTAGCACACGCCAGGAACCAGGAGGCACTTTAAAAAATGTATGCAGGGACTGGGGAGATAGCTCGGCAGTTTTGGTTTGTTGTATTTTAGGGAAGGGCTACAGGGGGTCCAGGGTCTCACTACTAGATCAGACTCATAGCGATCCACCTGTTTACAGCCTCCCAAGACCTGGGATTACAGGTGTGTACCACCATGCCCACCCAGTCTCAATTGCCATCTCAGCACGCCCCAGGGGCAGGGCTGGCACAGCAGGTGCAGGGATGGAACCCCTGGCCCCTGTGCTTGCTTGCAGGCACTTTAATCCACTGAGCTATTTGAAAGCTAGGCGGTTTAAATGCCTACCTGGCAAGCGCAAGGACCTGGGTTCCATCCCCGGTACTGCACACCGTGCTGGCCCTGGAACCCTGGGTGTGCTGTACCAGCCACCAAGAGGTGTGATGGTACACACCTGTAATCCCAGGGCTGGGGAGGCTGAGACAGGAGGATCCCAAGTTTGAGCTCAGCCTGGACAACTTTGTGACTTAGGGAGAACTCATCTCAGCATATAAAGTCAGGGGCTGGGGAGACAGCTCCTAGGCCCAGGTGCCTGCCAGGCAAGTGCGAGGTCGTGAGTTCCAATCCCAATCCTGCAAAAAAAAAAAAAAAAAAAAAAAAAAACAAGTCCTCAGGGTTGTGGGGTGAACGAAGGAATAAAATCAACATGCAGGGTGAGAAGCTGGAGGTCCTGTCTGACCTCCAGAGGGGACAGCACAGAGCTCCAGCCCGCAGGGCAGAAAGAGCCACCAGCTTAGCCCTTCCAGGCTCCTGCTCAGGAACCCTCCAGCTCTGGTCCTTCGAGAGGACAGGAGGAAGAGCAGGCAGACGCCAGGCCCCAGGGCTGCCAACCTGGCACCGCTGCTTGGCGCGGGGCACTCTCTAAAACAACAAGCTTTGTGTCTCTAATCTTGTACTTCCTGTTTGTCTTGATAATATCACCTGCCCTTGAAGCCCACAGGCTCCATCAGGGACAAGGCAAAGGTCCAGAGCTCCAGGGACGTGGAGAAGGGACAGGCCAGCCAGGGGGCCAGGCCCACAGGTTCCCAGCTGAGCCCCCTGGGCACCCGGTAGGTCCTGGGAGCAGCTCCCTGAGGGGCGCTCCTAGCCGTGAGCTCCTAGCTGCCTCTGGTTTCACGAGCCACGTCTGCCTTTCCTCTTGGTGCCTCCTGGAGCCTGTGCCAGGGAAGCCTGTGGAGAAAAGCTGTCATCCAGCTCCCTAAGTCTCTCTCTCTCCCTCCTGCTCCTCAGCCAGGCTGGGAAGTTCTTCCTGAGGTCTGACCTGAGTACCTCGGCCTGGGTTGGAGGAGCCTCTGGGACTCTGGAGCCCTATCACCCAAATCTTATCTGTCTTGGGTCCTTGACTCCATTGGGGACACGCTGACAGATAAAAGTTCTAGACTCTGAAGTTCCCCAGGACCACAGCCTTACCCCACCCCAGCCCCCCCAGATGGCTGCCCGTGGGTGGCAGGACTAGGCAGACTCCAGACAGGCCCCCACCTGGGCGTGAGGGGCGGCCTCTACCACCCCCGAGCTTCAGGTAATAACCCAGGGGCCATGCAGGCTGGCCGGCACCTGAGCCACAGGCAGCAGATAATGACGGAGGAGCCAGGCGGGCAGAGCCTAGGCCTCAATCAGGAAGCAAATTAAAAAGGGGAGGCATCTCCCAGACAGACCACAACAATGAGGCCGGCCCCCTCACAGGGCACTGCCTGCCCTCCCTGCCTGGCCCCTCCAGCCCACCAGGTCCTGATGCCCAGCACGCTTATCTGACCCCTCCCCTCCACGGGCTCCAACAGGAGGGTCCTGAGTGAGCTGCAGGTGGGTCACCCAGCTGGCCAGGACCCTGGATGCATGGCCTCTGTGGACTTTCACCCTGACCTGGAGTCCTGGCAGGCCTTGGGCACGGTGTCCTGCTGAAGGAGGAAGGGCTAGGGCGGGTTTGGTGCAGACTTTGGAAGGCCTTTTTGTAAACCCTGGGTGGCTCTGGCAAATGGATTGACAGAAAACCCACCAGCCTCCAGCCCCCCGAAAGGGGTCACCCAGCTAATCACATCAACCACAAAGCAGCATCAAACCCATCTGTATTTATTTCAGGACTCTTAAAGCACACACACACACACACACACACACACACACACGTGTAAAGTGGAGAAGAGAAGATTTTACAGTGGAGGGAGACAAATGAGTAGGGTTTCAAAGGATCAATAAGAGTGCGTGGGAGCAGAAGAACAGGGAAGAAAACTTCATACAGGGAACAATATGAGGTGGGAAAGTTTGCAAATAGTGAGGGTAGAGTAGAAGGCCCCTGTGGAGTAGACAAGGAAATGGCTTAAAAAGGTAGCCCAGGGGCCCGGCGGGATGGCTCGGTGGTCTAAAGCGCCTGCTTGGGAAAGCTTGGGCGGCTTCAGGGACCGCAGTTCAATCCCGGCACCACATGCTGCGCCAGCCCTGCCCTCGGGGTGGGCTGAGCCGGCCATAAAAAAGAATGAGTGAATAAACAAAGGTTCTGAAACAAGAAAAAAATAAATAAATAAAATTAAAAAACAAACAAACAAAAAAAAAGGTAGCCCAAGGCCAGATAGGGGATGGTGTTTAACATTTGTAGCCTTTTTTTTTTTTTTTTTTTTTTTCTGGGTCTGGGGTTTGAACTCACGGCCTTGCACTTGCCAAGCAGGCACTTGTGCCACGGAGCTATCTCCCCGGCCCCTAAGGGGGTGGAGTTTAAATTCCAGGCCAAAGAGTACAGCTGGCTTTCTTCTCGAGGTGACCGTGAGCTTCTGTTTCTGAGCAGAAGCATGGCATGATCAGGGTCTTTTCACCTTGCAGGAAGAATTTTAACTTTCCACAGGGGGAGAAAGGAGCGCTCCTGCCGCTGCTCCTGCCAGCCACCACAGCCGCCACCCGCCAGCCCTTTCTCCCAGCTGCCCCTCATATCCTTGGTCATTTTGTCCTGAACCTCCAAGCGGCCTGGCCTGGCGGGAGCCTGGGTCTGGGATACTCTGTGGGCCCAGCTGGGGAGTGGCTGCGAGAGATCCCAGGAGGCCGTGCTCACTGCCCATGGGCCCTTCATGTGCCAAAGCCAGTTATGCCCTTGGCCCCCAGACCTGACCCAGCTTCACGAAGCCCGGATGCTATCGATGGGACCAAAGGGTGCCCTGCCACTGAGCTACATCCCTGCCCTTTTTTCTGTCCTTTTTTTTTTTTTTTTTTTCAGGACTAGGGTTCAAATTCACGACCTTGCACTTGCCCGGCAGGCACTTGTGCCTCGGAGCTATCTCCCCAGTCCCTATCCCTGCCCTTTTTTCATTTTTCATTTTGAGCAGCATCTCTGTAGGTCACCCAGGCCCGGCTCAGACTTGCAGCCTTCCTGCCTCAGCCTCCCAAGTAGCTGACCGGTTCATTTTTCTCACGCTGGGTTTAGGCACCCCTTCCCAAGGCGAGGCTCTGCAGCGGCGGCGAGGAGCGCCGCCGGCCACGAAGGAGGTGGACCTCGCCGGAAGGGCTTTGTTTCATCTAGCAGCGGAGAAAGAGAACTTAGGGAAGTCTGAGCAGCAGGTGCTGAGGACGTTCTGGGAGGAGCCCAGCGCGCCTAGCCTAGAGACCTCAGCCCCGAGCCCGCCGCTTGGAGGGGGAGGGGCAGCGGGGGCGGAAGTCACCAGCGCAGAAGCAGAGGCCGGCTGTGCCGGGGAGCAGCACCCCTGTCTGTCTGTCCAGCTGGGCGAGCAGAGGCAAACCCTGCTAAGGGGCTGCGGACCGAGCCACAGGATCCAGGGTGCCACACTTGGCACTGGAGAGCCCCTGAAAGGGCAGAAGGGCATTTTAGTTGGTTAACGCGTGGTGGGTCTCTAACACGGTGTAGGTGGCGGGCACAGGTGTGGAGCTCGCCAGGCGGGAAGTGACACCTGCGAGCAGGTGCCCGAGGATTTCCACAGGCCAGCGTCGGTTTTTTACCTCATTTATTCAATCAACAAACATAATGAAGCTGGGCGTGGTGGCGCACACCTGTAATCCCAGCACTTGGGAGGCCGAGACAGGAGGATTGGTGTGAGTTCGAGACCAGCGTGGACCACAAAAGTGAGCCCAAGGGCAGCCTGAGCTGCATAGTGAGACCCTGTCTCAAACAAACAAACAAACATAACGAGCCAGGCGTGGTGGCGCACGCCTGTAATCCAAGCACTTGGGAGGCTGAGGCAGGAGGATCGGTGTGAGTTCGAGACCAGCCTGTGCTACAAAAGTGAGCTCAAGGCCAGCCTGAACTGCATAGTGAGACCTTGTCTCAAAAAGACAAAAAAACAAAAAACGAAGTACTGAGTACTGGCCACTCGGTTGGCTCTGTCCCCATTCCCATCCCTCCGACCTTAGATGATGAGACCATGGTAACTGCCTCTGGGGACCCCGCTACCCAGCCCGCTCCCCACCCGATCTGGTCCTTTCTGCCCGAGGGGAAGCAGCGGGAGGCCCAGTGCAGGAAGGATCGGAGGAGGGAAAGGGAGCTGACGCTGAGAGGCGAGGCGGGGAAGGAAGCCCGCGAGCGGGAGACGCGGCTGGCGCTGGGGAGGAGGCCAGGGAGCGAGGAAAGGGACAAATTAGAGAGCTGGGGAAGGAAGCCGAGTCTTAGCAGCTCCGTGGGGGCGGGGCGGGGCCGGGAACCGGGCGGCGCTGGAGCCGGAGTCTGGGAGTCTGAGCCTCCCCGGAGACACCTGGACGCTGAGGGGTGCAGGCAGCGGCAACATCAAACCCGAGATCCAAGGGTTGGCTCGAGAGAGCTGGTGTGTGTGTGTGTACGTGTACGTGTGTACGTGTGTGAGTGGGGGGGGGAGCTGAGCCCAACCAGCGGTGCTGGGCCCTGTGCTGGCTCTGCTGTGTCCCTCGCACGTTCCCCAGCCGTGGTGGCACACGCCTGTAGTCCCAACACTTGGGAGGCTGAAGCAGGAGGATCGGTGCGAGTTCAAGACTAGCCTGGGCTACAACAGTGAGCTCAAGGCCAGCCTAAACTGCAGAGCGGGACGCTGTCTCAAAAAGACCAAAAAGAGGTGGAAAGGGTTCCCCCCGGCCCTCCAAGCTGGGGCCCCGTGGCCTCGCTGCTCACTGCCCCGCTCCGCACAGATCTGCGTCTTCTCTAGCCCTTCTGAAGGAGGGTGCAGGTCCGACAGCAGGGCTGGGTCTTTTTCCTCTCCCCCCACCCCACCCTGCACCCCAAGATTCTTCCATCTTCTGCACTGGACCTGCTACCTAAGCATATGGAACCGATTGAAAGAATTTGTATGCTCACCTTATAATTTATGCAAATCGACTCTGTAATTAACTATAATTTGGAGGCATCCTTTGGTATTTGAGACATTTATCCATGAGGAAATGCCCTGGTGATAATGCTCCGTATTAACATTATTTACTCCACCTGTGTGGTCTCCCCAGTTCTCCCCTCTCAGGGTTTCTGGGCTGGAAGGGGGGGAGGGAAGCCCCTCCCTGGAGCCAGCCCGGGTCCTGACGCCTGGGTCCCCAGGGAGCTGAGGCGGCTACGTCCTTCAGACTCTGCCTAGGACTGCAGGACGCAGGCGGCAGTGTGCTTGGCCTCCGCCACCCTGCGAGCCCAGAGGCCTCCTGCCCAGCGGCGCTGAGCGGCCTCGATGGTCTCCTCTCTGAAATGGGAGTAAAGAACCCGTGGGGCGTGCGGGATAATTACTGCAAGCCTAATGAACACACTGGGAATCCCCAGGCTAGGGGCTGCTGGGGGTGGGGAGCAGAAGAGTTGGGGTGAAAGATACCCAGCAGGGCGTTGGGCTACGGAGAGAATGGGAGGAGCCGTGAGAACCCCTGGGCCACTTTCCTAGCGGCCAGAATTCCCAGCTTCACCGTACTGGGGACGATCTCCCGGGTTCAGCTCCTCCTTCGGGCTCTTGGTCCCCTATGCCGCAGGACCTGCCCCCGACAAATCTGCCACCCTCAAAGTAGGGCCCTATGAAGAGCTGGGTACGGGGCTTCACGCCACGCCTGGGGCGCTCCAAGGTCTCCCCATCCCGTCAGGCGTCCCAGGCCCCGAGAGCAGGCAGTGTGGGTTTCTGGGGGAGCCCCTTGTGGGGGCAAAGGGCGGCCGGAGTCCGCTGCGGGGCTTGGCGGGACGCGGGCTGCAAGCTGGGTGTGTTTCGAACTCCTGTTTTCCCCACAGACCCCGCGGAGGAAACCCCCCAGGCGCGGACAGTCTGGGGCCCCCGCCCCGCCCCGCCCCCGCCCCAGCTGCTCCCGGCGGAAACCCCCTCTCCAGGCAGCCCCGGGAGGCTGCCTGCACCCTGCCACTCCCCGGGAGAGCCGGGCCACTGTTTCCGGGATTATCCTAAAAGCTTCCGAGGCCGCGAGGACTTGGCAGCAGCCCTCCTGTGTCTCCCACCTC
This sequence comes from Myocastor coypus, assembly GCA_004027025.1. Classification (NCBI taxonomy): domain Eukaryota; kingdom Metazoa; phylum Chordata; class Mammalia; order Rodentia; family Myocastoridae; genus Myocastor; species Myocastor coypus. Next base: position 11,364 of record PVJA010019956.1, on the reverse strand, counting down.
CCCCTCAGGCTCCCGGTCGCCCCCTTTATAAAGGCTGGCACTCTAGTCGCCCCCACTCGGCCCTCAGCCGCTGCCAGCCCGGGGCTCCATGGACTGGTAAGAGAGGGGACTGCGCAGGGGACCGGCCCTCCACTCCAGAGGGCAGAGGATAGGGAGGATTCCAAGGGTCTGCACAGGGGCCCCGGACAGGCCGGGAGGCCCAGGGGCCTCGTTCCGAGAGGATGGTTGGCAGGGCGCATGCGTATCACAGTTGGTGATCCCGGCACCTAGGAGGCTGAGGCAGAAGGATCAACATGAGTTCGAAGCCAGCCTGGGCTTTCGAGCAAGACCCCGACTAAAACAAACAAACAAACAGAACACATCCTGGGAGAGCTCCCTTTATGACAGAGGAGAGAGGATGACACGGCGAGCACGTACATGCGTCAACGCATGCGTGCGAGGCACGTGCTACGCACAGGGGGCTCATGTCGACACTGAGAAGGGATGGGATGGATGCTTGTGAGCCTTGGATGATACAAGAATTAGTAGCTAGCACAGCGCTTGGCCCAGTTAGAGCCTCACGATATGTTTGTTGAACGAATAAGGGTAAAAAATAGAAAACTGGAGCTGGGGAGATGGCTCTGAGGCACAAGTGCCTGCTGGGCAAGTGTAAGGTCGTGAGTTTGAACCCCAGTCCCACAAAAAAAAAAAAAAAAAGAAAACTACGTGACCCCAGTTGTCCGTGAACCGATACTAGATTTTCCAGGAATGTAGGAGGGCGGGATGGGGGAAAGACAGTGAGAGTGTTGGCGTCACCAGCTTCCAGTCTGAGAAGTGCAGTCCAGTTTATGCAGTGAGACCCAGAGGAAGGGTGGTTTGGAGCAGGCATGCGTTTGAGAACCCTGTGCCCCCCCACCATGTTCAGGGTCCAGGGAGCCACACCCCTGGCCATGCCTTCTGCCACAGGGAGGCCACAGGGGCAGAACGTGGGCTGCACATCTGAGATCTGGGCTCAGTTTCCTCCTGTGTCTCTTAACAGCTCTGTCATCTCCGGCAGGTCATTTAGTGTCTTTGATCCCTGGCTTCCTCTTCTAGACAATGGGAATAATAATAATAATTACTTTGTTGCCTGCTCATGAGAATGAGCCAGGCCTATGGAAAGTGCCTGGCACGCACATAGTAGGTGTTCAGTTAATAAATGCTGCCTATGGTGAACCAGTGGAGGAGGAAGGCGGTTCCTGGTGCAGATCTCATGGGACAGGCTTGAGAGGAGGCGGGCTGGGTGGGGATGGGAGGTGCACGCTTGTGGGGTGGGGGGTTCGTGTCTTTGCAGGAGGGAGTGAGGGGCAGAAATGGCCCAAGTCCCTCCAGGGCAGAGCTAAGTTTGTGTGATAAATTCAGGGAAGAAACTGGGCGGCAGGGACCTTGGCGTCCCCATACCCATGGGACCACAGCTACCGCTCTGCAGAAAACTTCCCAGCAAGAGAGAACCCGAAGGGCTGGAAACAGGGGGGGTGATGCCCAGGGGAGCTGGGAGAAAAGCGGGGCTTCCAAGTGCTGAGCTGGAAGGCCGCCTGGATCAGGGTGCAGTGTGGGTACAGGGGGGCTAGGCTACAAGTGGGCTGAGGTATCTGCCTGCTGCCTTCCAGGAAACGATAGTGGGGCACTGGGAAGATTAAGACACCCTGGGGCTTCTCTCTCTCATTTTTCTTTCTTTTTTTTTTTTTTTTTTTTTTTTTTTTTTTTTTTTTTTTTTTTTTTTTTTTTTTTTTTTTTTTTTTTTTTTTTTTTTGTGGGACCAGGGTTCAAACTCATGACCTTGCACTTGCCAGGCAGGCACACAGCTATCTCCCCAGCCCCACTCTGGTGTTTATAAGGGGAAATGGAACTTGGTTGACCACCGGTAGTCAGAACCCTGCGCCAACTTCAGCTTCCAGGAGTAACAAACTCAGACTGGACTACAGGGCAGGAATTCTGCTCAGCCTGAAACCAGGACCTGGAGTGGCCCTGGCCAGGTCGGGTGTTCCACTCTAGACCCTGTAAGGGTCCAAGTCTACCCCAGAGGCAGCAGCTGGAGAGAAGGGTGTAAGGATTTGGACACAGATGACAGAGAGTAAACCATGCCAAAGAAGAGGCCAACGTAGCAGTGGGCACAAGCACCTGAGCAGCTCTGGGAACTGCACTGAGGTGCCCGAGTGTGAGGACGAAAGAGAACCTGATGGAGGAGGGGAAGAGCCCGAGCCCTGGTATCGGGGCGCCCATCTGGTGGCTCACCAATGCCTGCCCCTCACCCGGCAGGGCAGCAGAACCCAGGGAGGCTTCAGGGCACCCCGATTTCCAGGGACTACATAGGCAAGCACATGGGAGAGGGGCTAGGATTTTAGGTCTGGGAATTCCAATCCAAAGGTCTTTGTGAGCACATCATACCACCCTGGGGAACTGATGTACTTAATAATTACAACAAGGGTGCTGGTCTTTCTGTTGCCTTTCATACATATAACTCCTGGAAGCCCCAGGAAATCCTTCCAGCTTGCTCTCTGGTTGTCAAGATGAAGGAATCAAGCTTTTTTTTTTTTTTTTTTTCCCCCGTGGAACCAGGGATTGAACTCAGAACTTTGCACTTGCCAGGCAGGTACTCATGCCCCTGTGCTATCTCCCTGGTCCCTGGAATCACGCAGACACAAACTGTTGGGACCCTGACTCTGGCTAAAAAGCCTATGCAGGCATCGGGGGTGGAGATCAACTCTGCAATGGTCTGTGGACTTTCAGTTAAATTACACTCAAAGGGCAAAAAGCTAAACTTTCGGCATGTTTAGTGTGTCCGAAAATGGGAGTGCAGGACAGGAAGACCCGTGTGGGTGAATGGGGCTGCAGAGGCGAGATGAAGTCAACCTAAATTCCAACCCGACTCCAGGAAATTAACTGTCAAGTTAAAAAAAAAAAAAAAAAAGGAGGGGAGAACCTCGAAAATATAAAAAGAAAGAGGTCACGCTGATAGGGAAAGCTAGCTCCAAGAAGAAAATAAATGCAGAAACTGACTACAGACCACCTGCCTACAAAGGGTCCACTGTGGAGGTCAGTACTGCCAGTACTCAGGGAGGGCCCCTTCAGGCCAGGCTGGCTGGTGGGGTGGGGGTGGGGGGTCTGCCCTCCACCAGTTTTGGAGGTGGGGGTCCTCTGCCGGTTGGAATCTTTGGAGAACTTTTTAGGCAAGCGCCAGGAGCGCCCTGGAATTTCACCTGAATGTTAAATTGTGTTCCTGCCTCTGGTTTTCCCAAAGATCTCCAAGAACTCTCCCCAGACTGAGATTCCCAAAGAACCGGGAAGACCTGGCCGCAGCGGCTCCCCGGTTCTCTCCAGGCACGTCCCTGCCCAGAGCCATGCAGACTGCTTGCCTGCCATCAGTCCAGGAGGATGAGCCCCCCGGGACAGGGGGAGGCGCTCTGGAGCGGCGGCCCTGGGAGGGGTGCTGGGGTTCTGAGAGGAGGTGAAGGGCGAACTTGAAGGGGTCTTGGAGACCCGGGTAGCGGACAGCCAGAGACTCGCAGGTAGGAAAGGAATTACGGGGCACCTAGAAAGATGAGAGGCCAGAGGGGGGAGTAGATAGGAGGAGGGGGTGCTTTGGAGAGAGACGATGGGGACAAACTCCCCGCGTCCTGGGCCAGCAGGCGACCGGACACATTCTTGGGACTCAATCCTGACTTCTTTCTTCTTTCTTTTTAAATATATTCTGGCCGGCTCAGCCTGCCCCGGGGGGGGGGGGGCGGGGCGGGCGCAGCACGTGGTGCCAGGGATCGAACCGCGGTCCCTGACGTTGCCTAAGCTCTCCTGAACAGGCGCTTTAGACCGATGAGCCATCTTGTCGGCCCCCTGACTTCTTAACTCCCCGGGTCGGGCGAAGCAACGGGCGCCCTACTAAGGGCGGCTCAGCAGCACCCCCAGGAACCCCTCTACGTTTCCCCAAGCTCTTCACCGTGTCCGGGAGCAGATCCGAGCTTGCTGAAAGGCAGTTTCCCACCCGGTGAGGACCCCCCCCCCCCGTCCAGGGAGTGACGGGAACAAGGACAGGGAGGAGCCTCGATCAGCCAACCCTCGCCCCTTGCTTCCTCGCCGGCGGGGCAGGGCCTCCCTTCCCAGGGCCGCACCCGCAAGGGTTAAAGGAGGCAGCAGGTGAGGTGGGCGGGGCTGCGGGCCAGGGAAAAAGGAGCGCGGGGCGAGGATGCGGCAGAGCGCGCGGTGAGTCACGGGCGCTGGCGTCGCTCGCTCGCCCTCCCGTCCGCCCGCCCGGTCGCCAGCTCCCACCGCCCTCGCCTCCCGCCGGCTCCCCGCGGCCCCCAGCGCTGCTCGCTGCCCCCCGCCCTCGGCTCGGCCCTTGCCGCTCACGCCCGCCGGCGCGCGGGCCCGATGAACGCGGCTCTGTAGCGCGCGTCCGCGGAGTCCGAGCGCAGCCCCCAGGTAAGGGCCGGGTCGGGGGGGGCGAGGGGCGCACGCCGCGGCTGCCTGCAGACACGGGGGTGGGGTGGCTCGGAAAGATCTGGGGTGTGGGGGGGAGACATAGGTCGAACCCGGGAAAACCGGGTGGACAGGAGAGACTGGAGGCATCGAAGAGACTAAAACTGGGGAAACTGGAGCGACTGGGACGCCCCGAGAATTGGAAGTGCGGGAACCGGGGGCAGGGAGGTCCCGCCCGGCCGCCTGCACGGCGGGGATCGAGGCGTCAGCCGCCCCGCGTTGCTGGCGTCTCTACAGCTTCCCGGGGCGCGGGGCGCGCCCCGCTCGGTCCCGATCTATAACCTGGCTGTGGGCTGCGCCCCCGCCCCCCGCCCCGGCGGCCGGGCTCTCCGGGTGGAGAAGCCTCGGGAGCCCCGGCCGGCCCAGCCTCCCATCCCCCAGCCCCTGGGGCAGTTCCCAGGCGCCAAAAGCCATTAGGGTCCCGGGCCTCTCCGCGCCCGCCCAGCCCCTGTGCGCCGCCCCGCCCCGGCCTAAGGCTCCGCTCCCGCTGCTTCACCCTGTTCCTTTCTTGTGGTGAGGCCGGCGGAGCCTGAGTAGGCGCCCCGGCCCTCCTCTCCCGGCCTCTCCCAGACGATTCGCCACCTCCCGGTCTTAGGGGCAGAAGGTGGTTGGATTAGCAGAGCCCTGCAGTAGGGAGGGGAAGACAGTGCCCCAAATCGCTGGCCGCCTCGCCTCCTAGCTTGGTGAAAACCCACGGAGCGGCGAAAGGGTCTCCCCAGGTCTCGGATCTGTTGAGAAAAGGGCGGGGTCTTTGGGATCCTAATGGTTGGAGCGGTTAAAAGAGCCAGGGTCAGAAGGCCTGGCTGCCCACCAAACAGTAAAGCGACATGGTTGTTCCAGTCACGGCCCAAATTCCGCCTCTTTTTCGTTTTCATTAAAATAATAGGGTTGGGGTAAATAATAAAGTAGGAAAGCTGGCCTGGGGCCGAGGTGCTGCCCGCTGGACTGCGCGTTAGAGTCAGCAGGGGGGCCCCTAAGAGGTCTCTGGGACAGGACGCACCCCCGCTCAGCATCTTTGGGTAAATCTTGCAGCGAAGCTGAGATGACGGCGTAGCTCGCTGTCTTCCTCTTCCTCAGCTGCGACTCCGCATCCCTCGAGGAATGGGCAGTTGTTGCTTCCGGAGCTCCGCGGCTAGCGCCAACTTTCACAGGGGAGTCCGACCCCCTTCCTCCGTCCTATTCGAGTCTCCCCGTGCCTGGAGAAGCGCGCGGGTAGCAGCCAGAGAGTGGCTGGCGTAGCGTCGGTCCGTAGAAGGAAGGGGAATTTGGGTTTCTCCAGCTTGAGGTTGGAGATCACTCCCCCAGAAACCTGCCCGGCAGCTGCACCCCAGGGGACTGAAGTCTCTGCTTAGGGGAAGGAGTGCGGGCCGGGCATGGGAGCCCAGTGGGTGGTGAAATGCTCTCCTTCCCTCACCTGCCCGCCTTGGCACCGAGGGCTTTCTCCCCGCAGCGCAGAGAGGCCTGGGACCTGAAGCCCTGCTTTGGGCTTTCTTGAGGGCAAGTCGCCTTCTGCTTTTTGGGTTGGAGAAACCACGCTGCCCCCTTTCCTTTCGTTTGAAGTTAGAAGTGTAGGGCCAGGGAGATAGCTCAGGGGCACAAGTGCCTGCCTGGCAAGTAGAAGGTCCTGAGTTCGACCCCCAGTTCCGCAAAAAATAAATAAATAAATAAATAAATAGAGCGGCTTATTTTGGACGGTGTCCTCTTCCCAACTGTGTCGTGAGTTAAGCTGGGCATGCTGAGATGTCTGCAACCTTCCTTGAACGGGCAGTGGGTCTGCGGGGGAGAAATGGCCCTGGGCTTGGCGCTGGCCTGGCAGCCAGGGTGGGGTGTTTCTAGCACTGTGACCCACGAACCTGAAGGTAGCTCGGTCCGAGGGGCAGATCGGCAGGAGGAAGGGCCATTCTCTGCCAGGTGGAAACTCAGACTTGCATCCCTTCCTGGCGCTCCGCCCAGGGCCCAACCCTCTCTTTGAGCACCTGGGGGGCCAAAGAGAGTAGCCTTTCGCCAGAGGGAAGACTCGAGTTAGCCCTGGAGGGTGTCACTTTCTCCTCACTTTGCCTCCCCCTTGTCTCCTGTAGGTCCCTCCTGAGGTGCCCCTGACCGTCCCAGCCCACTCCACCCCCGGATCCCGGCAATGCTAACCGCTGTCTGCGGCTCTCTGGGCAGCCAGCACCCGGACGCGCCTCACGCCTCCCCGCCGCGCCTTGACCTGCAGCCGCTTCAGACGTACCAAGGCCACACGAGTCCGGAGGCTGGGGACTATCCCTCCCCGCTGCAGCCCGCCGAGCTGCAGAGCCTCCCGCTGGGCCCGGAGGTGGACTTCTCCCAGGGCTATGAGCTTCCGGGGGCCTCCTCGCGGGTGACCTGCGAGGATCTGGAAAGCGACAGTCCCTTAACCCCGGGACCCTTTTCCAAGCTCCTGCAGCCGGACATGTCGCACCATTACGAATCATGGTTCCGGCCGACCCACCCGGGCACCGAGGACGGCTCGTGGTGGGACCTTCATCCAGGCACCAGCTGGATGGACCTCCCGCACACTCAGGGCGCTCTCACCAGCCCGGGCCATCCCGGGGCGCTCCAGGCAGGCTTGGGGGGCTACGTCGGCGACCATCAGCTTTGCGCCCCGCCGCCCCATCCGCACCCGCACCCGCACCACCTCCTCCCGGCCGCCGGAGGGCAGCACCTCCTGGGGCCGCCCGACGGAGCCAAGGCTTTGGAAGCTGCCGCGCCGGAGGCCCAAGGGTTGGATTCCGGTCTGGACGCGGCCGCCCGGCCCAAAGGCTCCCGGCGATCGGTGCCCCGCAGCTCGGGCCAGACCGTCTGTCGCTGCCCCAATTGCATGGAGGCCGAGAGGCTGGGGGCCCCGTGCGGGCCCGATGGGAGCAAGAAGAAGCATTTGCACAACTGCCACATCCCCGGCTGCGGGAAAGCCTACGCCAAGACGTCGCACCTGAAGGCGCACCTGCGCTGGCACAGCGGCGACCGTCCCTTCGTGTGCAACTGGCTCTTCTGCGGCAAGCGCTTCACGCGCTCCGACGAGCTGCAGCGCCACCTGCAGACGCACACGGGCACCAAGAAGTTCCCCTGCGCGGTGTGCAGCCGCGTCTTCATGCGCAGCGACCACCTGGCCAAGCACATGAAGACCCACGAGGGCGCCAAAGAGGAAGCGGCCGTGGCGGCCCCGGGCGAGGCCAAAGCCGGGGGCGTGGTGGAGCCGCCGGGAGGAAAAGGCAAGCGGGAGGCTGAGGGCAGCTCGGCGCCCTCCAACTGAGCTGCACCGGGGGTCGCCTCCCCGCGGGCTCCGTGGGGGCGTCCCGGCGAGGGCCCCTGGGGGGCGGCTTGAGTAAGGGAGAGGAGGTTATTTATTGAGCAGGGAGCAGGGGGTGGGGGCCGGGCTAGCGTTTGGAACGCTGAGGACGAGCCCTCCAGCCTTCCTGGGGCTGGGGGCTGGGATGGGGCACCCCGCCCGCGCCTAGGGCGGGCGGGAGAAAGGGTGGCGCGTCCCCGAGCAGAGTGCGGCTGGCCGGGGCGCTGGGGCAGCTGTCTGGACACGTCCCCAGCGCCTGGGAACCCCGACTTAAAAGCGCCGGCAGAGCCGCCCTGCAGCCTGGCCCCTTTCATCCCCCTCTCCGCGCTCCCGCCCTAGGCTTTCCGGAGGGACGCCTGGGCGGGTGGGGGACCCTTGCCGGGGTCTCCTTAGCAGGCATGGCTCGCTAGCTTGGAAGGTTGTCGATTTAGAAGTAGGTCTTTTGATGCCACCCCCCCACACACCCACACCCACCCTTCCGGATCTATCTACTGTAGCTCCATAGGAAGAGGGGACAGTTTTCCAGCCAGAACGGTGGGTTTAGGGCAGCGTTAGAGATGGGGCTTCGAAGTGGGAGGGCGGGAAAAGACAACCAGAGAAAGGGATTTGTCGGGGGTGTGGAAGAAACTAGCCTCTTCCTCCACCCCCTCTGATTCAGTCCTTAACTCTTGGTCTTTTGAAAACTGAACTTCACATTCCCTATTGTGCTCCTAGGTCCTTAAGACTCTAGAGTTGGTGTTCCTTATACTCTACCTTTCCTTGGATCTCAGCAGGGAGTTCCTAGCTGTTCCCACTCCTTAGTACCCTACCCCTGCCGGCCTCTCCCGCTCCCCAGGAGCAGTAGCTAAACCCAGGTCTCCTTCCTGACACTTATGGGTCCCTGGCACGGGCTGTAGAAGAACCTCCCACTGCTTCTGTATGAAGGTCTTGTGCTCCCGGTCCCCCAAGGTTTCTGGAAGCTGTCTCTATCCCCACCTGGCCCTTAGATTCTAGAAATATACATGGATTTGTATCTTGGGGGACGGGATGGGGAGGGCAGAAGCCAGGAGAAGGCTGAGCCATGCAGAGGGGAAAGGCAGGCCAGGGGATCCTGGAGCTGGGGACCTTCCCGGGCCTTTTAGCCCTCTGACCTTCCAGTCCTCTTTGTCCCCTCTCCACTCGGAGACCTCTGCAGGGATTAGCTGTGTATTGATTTTTAAGTTATAAACAAAGGGTATTTTATTTAATATTAGGGCATGGGAGACGATGTGTGTGAGTGTGTGTCTGTGTGTGTGTGTGTTTCTCTACTGAGCCTGGGGTCACCTGAGACCCCATCTTGTCCACCCTGTCCAGGGAGTCCTGAGGGAGGCAGGGGCTGGAATGGGGTGGAAGATGTGTTTGTATACAGAAGGCTCCTGAGGGACAGGGTGACATTCCCTGTGGGACTAGGGGCTAGGGTAGTGTAAGAAGTAAGCTTTCTGTGCGCCCCCTCTTTCCTAGCGCCTGCTATTCCCGACTGCGGTCCCCTTCCCGGCAGAGGACGGGAGAGGAGAGTGGACAATTGTATACCATGCATGCAGGCTGCCCAGCCAGCAGGGAGAAGGGAGGGCACCCACCCATCGAAGCCACCGGCCCTGTCCCTATGCCACCACCAGTGACTATGCTAAGGGGATAAGGGGAACTCCCACAGGTGGTGGCGGTGGTGGGGGGCACGATGTTGCTCCTTAGGGCCCTGTGCCCCCAAGGTTGCAGGCGGGTGGGGGGCTTTGGACAGGTTTTCTTCTGCTCCCTTTTCTAGATCTAGGTTTCTTGGCTGCTGGCCCTTGCAGGCAGCCCCCCTGACCCCCCAGGGAAATGTAGGATTTTTGTTCTTTGCTGTGAATCCACTTTGGGGGGAGGAGGAGGAAGAAACAGCCTGTGTTTTTTATGCAACAATAAAGTCATCGACAACATCTGCGGCCTGATTTGTTTTCCAGCTCGTTTTTTCACTCCGTCCGCGGCAGTGAGCATCAGAACACAGGGCTGCAGGGGAAAGGTGGGGACATTGGCTTTGATCCTGCCGCCTCTTGAGTGGCCCAGGGCCATCCATTTGGTCTGGTGAGAGTCGGGGTCTGACCCTGCCTCAGGGACAGGAAGGGAGGTTGACGGCCCGGCGTCCCTCCCTGGTCATCACCTAGAGCGACGAGAAATTTCTAGTTCTCGTTCTCTGCTTCCCAGCACCGTGGTTCCCTCCCTTGGCAGCAGCAGTCGCCGGCGCATGGGGACAGGCGAGGCAGCCGCTCCCTCTGGCTGTGAGTGACGCGGGGGCGACTGACAGTGATTTCTTAACGCGGGATGATCCCTATCAGGGACAAGGTGATGAAAGGCAGCCTAGCTATCTGATGGGCTCCTGCCCAGCTGGAGACAGTGAGGGAGAGGGCGTACGGCGCGGCAGCTGGAGAGACCCGCGAGGGGTGTGCAAGTGCGCGGGGCAGAACCCCTGCGCTGCCCCGGGGGCGCGGGGCTCCTCAGGGCGCTTCCCTGGCCGCCTGGTGGCCAGGTGACCGGCATGCTCGCCTTTGTGCCTGATTCATGGCAAGTGAGTGAAAAGCCACTGGACTGGAGCCCCCAAGCTAGGAAGGTGGACGGGCCTGGTTTGGGGTCCGATGAAGTATTCTTTCACCTTCCCTTCCTGCATTTTTTAAAATCCAAATTGCTGGGGGTCCTGTCTCCCCCTTGCCCTCCTTAACTCAGTTTCTCTGGTCAAATCTGGCGAGCCCCCTCCTTCTTCCCCGTCGCCGCCCCCGGTACACTGGGCAGCGGCAGGCCGGCTGGGCCAGTCTGGGCAGGGCCGGGCGGCCGCCTTCCTCCCGCAGCTCCTCCCGCTGACCTGCACCTTGGTGGGGCTCCGGGATTGCGCGCTCGCCTGCAATGCTGCCTGGCCGGCTGGCCGGGGCCCCCGAAACCCCCAGACGTGGCGCCCCAGTGGATGACCCTGACGCTCGGCGTGACCTCTCTGAGCTCGCTGCTCGCCTGGAGAGTGGGAGGAAACCCTCCCCCACCAGGGTGGCTAAGGAGTTCAGAATGGGACCGGGAACTGGAGAGAGGGCCGCTTGCGAATGCAGCCTGCGCAGCGCAGAGCCTCAGCCCTCGGGACTCCTCCGCGGGCCTCCGCCCCACAGCGGGCGGCCCGGCAAGTGCAGAACCGAGCCGGCCTTCTTCGGGCCACCAGGGCTGGGGACACCTCGCTGACCTGACACCAACGTCGTGACAGCCCCCCAACGATTCCGCGAAGGGCCCACAGCAACGCAATGGTTGCTTCCGCGTGTCTTCACGCGCTCAGCATCCTGGTGGTAGAGGCTTGGCAAGACTCTCAGCAGCCAGCCAGGGTGGTGCGCGCGGGCAAGCCTGTCATCCGGGCACTTGGAAGGCTGAGGCTGAGGCAGGAGGGTCACCATGGAGAGCTGGGGGCCACTGTGTTTAAGGCCAGCATAAACCACATAGGGAGATCCTGTCTCAATAAAACAAGGCCCGGGAAATAGCTCAGCCAGCATGGAGCCTCCCTGAAGAGAGGTCCTGAGTTTGATTCCCAGAACACACATAAAAAA